>JAWQEG010003107.1:7500-96372 GCA_033782935.1 Petrolisthes cinctipes | reverse complement strand
CACCACAAGCTCTCACACTATACACTTTTCACCCTCCAATTTCCATACTCATTCACATTTGTCACTTATACACACACACACACACACACACACACACACACACACACACACACACACACACACACACACACACACACACACACACACACACATACACACACACACACACACTTCCCACTAGAGGCATATGTTTAATATATGAACAGAAAGCAAAAATTCCACAAACTTTCAATGTGATCACAATGACATCAAATGATAATAGTCCTTGAATGTACAGCAAATAATAAGTTAATATGATTAATACATACATGAATTTATTAATATATTACACAAATACTACGCCCTCACACAGCTACCAGTGGAAAAGAGGCGAGGAGGATGTGGGTGGTAGTGGAGGGGAGTTGCGAGTGGAAGGTGTGGGTAGGACTGAGGGTGGCAGGTACACCGTCTCCGCCCACACTGACCTTGGCACCGCCCACGCAGCCTTCATGGTCAACGTCCAGTGTTAGTATAGATAGTTATTTTATTGTTATTTGGAGGGATCTTTTTGTTTGTATGGGTTTATTCATGTTTTACGAGCATTTAATATTGAATGTTGTTCTTTATTTCAGTGGAATTTTTGAGTTTTTTATGGAGGAGGTATTCATGATTTTTTAAGGTTTATCTTCATTTTTCTTTATTGTGGTGAAGGTGCAGATTTTAGAAAGCCCCCTCTTGGAAAGATGAGTGGAAATGTTTTATAGTGGAGAACATTGGTCTGTGTCGAATTTGATGTGTGGAGATGATGAGGTGTTGTTGTCGAAAAAGTAGCGGCGATATTTGCAGAAGTTTGTGAATGCCGCTGTTTAAAATTCAACATGAGTAACTGCAAAATTCAAAGGCACCATAATTATTCGTCTGTACCTTCATTTTGATGGTCGGGATGGATTCCATCTAGGGCTCTCTACAAGCCACCTTCAATCCCACCTTTCTGATTCATGGTCATCCTCTATTCGGAACTTTGGTGAAACTCTTAATGTTGCTCTAATCATAAAGCTTTTGATAGGAAATCATACAAATACCAAATGAAGAAGATAATAGCTTACTCATCAATCTCCCCATTTTCTATTTTTCTTTCCCATTTGTTCTCTCTTCCTCTCCTCGTCTTATTTCCCTTCTGCTCCCACTCTCCTGATGCAGATGGTCCAGAACTTGTGAAGGTGAAGCGTCGTGTTGAGGCTGAGCGTGGAGCCAGGGTGAACGTCGAGTGTCAGGCAGAGGGCAACCCCACGCCACTAGTCACATGGACTAGGGCACCCTCGGAACATACAAGGTGTAAAAAAGATCACATTATTCTGTGTGTGTGTGTTTGTGTGTGTGTGTGTGTGTGTGTGTGAACTAAATATATATATCCGCGCACCACATACCACGTATATATTGCATGCTTGCTACTGCTGCAAGGTAACTCTTCAGTCATACTGCTGAAGATCCAAACTGTGTTTTGAATATCAACACCTTTTAAACTTCCTGATGTGGCCAAGTACACTATGTAATCTTAACTCCATAGAGTAGGTCTATGGAACGTAACAAATTCCTGGGAGTCACAGGTGGGGTGAAGGCCAGAGAGCTGCTATGATAATTATACAGTACAGTTGGACACATGAATGGGTGGTACAGCCCAAGTGAAAGATGGTCAATTTCTCCCAATATCAAGTTCCTTAGTGCCAAATAGGAGACATCAGGGGCAGAAGTCAGTATTGAGGATGGTAATAAAAAGCAAGTACCTGATAATAAACACTGGTTACTCAAATGGGACAAGTATCTTTTACCTGGGCTGTACCACCCATTCATGTGTCCAACTGTACATAAAGAAAAATTAGTTCACAGTCCATAACCTTACAGAGCTGGAGAGCAAGAAGGACGAGCGAGAAATACAGAATCGAGTGATGAAGTGAGGGAACGAGGAAGGAGTAGTGGTATGGGCTTGTTGAGTCATGACGTGGGTGTACTGGGACGTGGTGAGGGTGTGGCGAGGCTGAGGGTGAAGGCAGCAATGTGGACAGACACGGGTGTTTACTTATGCCATGCCCACAACCCACTTGGTTCTTCCCCGGCCACACCACTTAGTCTGGTGGTTCAACGTGAGTACAGTCTGGAGGCTGGGAGAGAGTTACATGATTTAATACATAGATAAATAGATGGATAAATTGATAGATTGGTCAATAGGCAATTCTAGTGATGGACAGAAAGATAAAGAAAGATTAATAGATGGAGTACTAACATAATAGATAGATGGATAAATGGTTAGTTATACAGATAGATAAATAAATAGATGTATTGGTAAGTAGATAGATAGATTTATAGAAGTAAGCAGATAGATAGATAGATGGATTGATAAAGATAGATGAAAAGATAGTGTATGTGTATATTGTGTGGTGTCAGTGAGTGTTCTTCCTCCCCCCCCACCCTTCTGTTCTTCAGAAATTCCTTAACTTTTGTACTTGCATTTTCTACCATTAAGGCTTTCTATGTCGACAGTCAGAAAGAACCAGAATCACTATGAGTTGTAAATGTTAGTGCCATACAGGAAGAGGTCTCCATAGATGATATCATATAGAACACTAACATCCCACCATTCACACACTCTATGTACAGTCGGCAGCATAAGTTCGCTTCATTTCAACCTGCGTATAATGTTAGCTATAGTGATGTTGTAATACAATTTTAATGCAGAGATGATAGTTATAGTTCTCATATGGTAAATTACGTATGTTGTTGGAATAAAAACTGGTTCAGAATGCAACTATCTGGTCAAATTAGCAATATTAAGTAAATGAGATGGACGCGAATTTATGCTGCCGACTGTACACACCTATAATACAGTAATATGTATTCTTAGACTGTAGGATTTCCCTTTTTTTTCTCGCTCTTTGCATTCAAGACAGGGAGAAAATTAATACTTTTTTTTGTACCAATTGGATTTCGTGGATTGATGAGGTTATAGAATACAGTACTGTACTGTACGGAATTAACTGTTCACCCTTCACCCACGGTTCTCATTCACTGGGAATTCATTATTAGGCGATAAGGCTACCCAAAAGTTATTATTTTTTTTTTAGTTTTTACTGTTAGCAAGTAATTCAGCATAATTAATATAAGAGTTATGAAGTGTAATTATTGTCCACACCAGGAGAACCATTAATCACACACAATTCTGAAAAACAATTTATTTTAAACTATTTTATGAACACAATTTGATGGTACCGCATGTGTTCATATAAGCCATTACAGCTGTACTAACAATTACTGTGTCCAAGATCGCTATGAAAGGCAGTAAAAGTATGATACCCACTTTAACATCTAGTGTATAATACTAACTATTGTAACCTGTATTTACTAAAGTGGCATGAGTAACACAATCTCCAACTGAACAAAGTGGCAACTCTGAGTCATCCTATTATGAGAATTATTATAGTTTTCATACTGATAAACATATCCGCTGAAAATTTTACAAAACAATGGTTGTTTTGCATGTCACGTGATATCTCCTTGTCAGTGTTTCTGTCTCTCCCCTCCTCTCCCGTTCCCTCTCTTTCCCTACCTTCCCCTTCACTGTCTCACTTTTTCACGATTGAAACGCTTCGAGGCCGTAATTCGAAAAACCAGGTTTGCAAATATCAAAGAATTGGAGTTTGTAACACTGACTGTAACAGTCAGAACTGTGACAGACTGTATTTCAGGCAACAGTCATAATGGTAAAGGCTAAGACCCAGGACATCTTCATATGAAGTAAAAAAGGGTTTCTTTTCTTCAATCTTTCATTTGGACTGAAAACGTTGGGTACTTCAGCGAGTAGATAGTTCTAAAGATGAATAAGTAGATAGAGATATGGAGACAGTAGATATGGTTGATATTGATAGGCAGACGGATAAATATATACAGTGTGTCCCAGGTAATAGAAGAATGGGTAGTTCATTATTGTCTACTGCGAACTATACATTTCTTCTAAGTGAGGATACAACTAGGGAATTCCCTCTATGCTTGTTTCGGGCAGGGTGAAAACATTAAAAAAAGAGAGAGAGAGAGAGAGAGAGAGAGAGAGAGAGAGATAGAGAGAGTGAGAGAGAGAAGAGAAGAGAAGAGAAGAGAAGAGAAGAGAAGAGAAGAGAAGAGAAGAGAAGAGAGAGAGAGAGAGAGAGAGAGAGAGAGAGAGAGAGAGAGAGAGAGAGAGATATTCCAGTTCCCCCCTTGAGGCTTGTCTTACTTGTGTAGAGGCGGTGAGGGTGTTGGGTGGACAGGGAAACGAGGGCGTCATCTGGGCGGCACTAGGGGAGAGTGGGCGTCTGGAGTGCAGGGTGAGGGCAGCACCACCGCCCACCTTTGTATGGAGCAGCGTTGGTGGACTCATTCTCCTCAATAGTGATAAATACATCATTCACGAATCCAAGGTAAATATATCAAGGACTGTATACTTTTTGAACAGTTTGCTTCTAAATTAAGTCATGTTGGCATCGGTCATTAAAGTGGATATGCAAGCACACAAAATATATATATGTACAACACAGTACACACATAATTAATATCAGATACAACATTCAATATATAGTGTAAATGTATCTTCATGTCTTCTTAAAATATCATAGAAGAAAATGGCAAAATTCGAACCCCGTGTGTATGGCTCCATCAGGCCTCATTATTTGATCACATCACAGCCATAGGTGACTTTAATAGTAGTTAGATTATTATTATTATTATTATTATTATTATTATTATTATTATTATTATTATTATTATTATTATTATTATAGAGCATCTGTTTGTTGAGTGATGCAGCTGTAGATGTCAATGTAGTATTAATTGATTTTTGTTGCTTACTATGTATGTGTATGTACGTACAGTAGGTTCATTCATTGCGGGTGTTCTCAATGCGTGTTTCACCTATTGCGCGACGAACCCCACCTCCAATATGCGAACCTACTGTACTATCTCCATGGTTTTACTACAGTTTATAAATATATGGACGGGAAATCGTGACAATGACTGAACCTCTCTTCCCTGCTGCAGCTGGTGTTTGTGTGTTAAGGGGGAAGTTTTGTGTTGGTAAATCTGGAGCAAATGAATCCTCCAAACTATTCCAAGCAACAGAACACTATTATTATTGCTCATCTGGTCCTGTTTCCAAGCATACTTTGGAGGAATCAAGGCACTCCAATGTACCAAAAAAGAATTACCACCTTAAGCTTAAACTTGTGTTGAGTACAATTAAAGAAGGATTATACACTACGGGCAGCTACTAAACCTCTCCTTCCTTCTTTTCTTCCTTCCTTCTTTCCGTACAGCTGGTGGATGGACTGGTGACTTGGGTGTCGGTGTTGGAGGTGACAGATCTGCGGCCACAAGACTACACCCTCTACAGCTGTACCGCCACCAATGCCCTGGGAACCCACGCCCTTACTCTCTACCTACGACAGCCGGGACCGCCCTTCCCACCACATAATTTTACGGTGATTTTTTGCAAACTCCATCGACTAACATGCCAACATCGCATAGAGCATAGAATAACACAGCATAACATAGCATAAAATGTTAACTTAGTAATATAAAAATAAGTATAACATTGCGGAACATAGCATAGCGTTATCTATTCTACATTTCCTGTCTCATTATTTTGGCTTTTCCTCATTGGCCTAACATAAAGTACCATTTCTGATTATGTTTGGAAGAGCAAAAGGGAAAATATCATGAGTGAGGGAAAAACAGAGAGGAAAAAGGGAGTAGCGTTTTAGAGTGAAGAGATGTTGTGTAATGTTAAGGAGTGGAACCAGATCAACCCAAGACTGAAGTGGGTAAGATTAGTAGTTGAGGGAGAAATGTGTGTGTAGCTGTGGAAACATAATTATGGCCCAGTAGGTAGTGACCACCACATAAGAGAATGTGTAGATATCTGTGAGAATCTGTGGATAATTAGATGGATTTTATGAGAGAGAGAGAGAGAGAGAGAGAGAGAGAGAGAGAGAGAGAGAGAGAGAGAGAGAGGGTGATGGTATGTAGAGACATAAATACAAAGATGAGCCACAGTGTGTTGTGGAAAGGGTATCAAGCCATTTTGGTGTTGAAGGAGTAAAGTGTAGAGAGTAACATGGTTTCCCCTCGTGACTGGCCAGCCTATAGAATGTAGGAAATACACCAATAATTTCCCCTAATGCTTATCCAACATAAATATCATGGGAATTCTATACACACTTATGCTCTGTAGTCGTGTATGCATGATTATTAAAAACTATTTGCATACTGCACCATTGGCCAATCGATGCCACTTATACTAGAATGTTACTGGCTGTAGTTCCCTATTAGAGATGAGCCTCTTTCCTGTCGCAGGTGGTTAATGTGACCGAGAAGGCAGCGTGGGTGAGCTGGGTGGCCAACCTTAAGGGAGGCGTCCCTAGTATATACTCCCTCAGGTTCAGGACTCTGGGTGGAACTACATATAAGGTCAGCAACGGTACCATCACCCTTGGTAACTTGATGATAGCAAACATTATAATTATGCCCGTAGTTGATGTGACTCTTGACAACCGGATGATAATATTACTCTTGGATGGAAACCTTATGACAGACGCAACTTTATCTCCGTTGTCAATGTGAGCAATGATTTTAGTCCAAGAGATGAGGCCCATGTATATTTATGGAAGTACATTATTATTATTATTATTTTTATTTTTTTATTTTTTTTTTTTTTTTATTATTTTTTTTAAGGGTGTACCTTGGGTCATGAAAAAAGGTAGTCTTAAGTTTTAACAGAGGTGTGTGTGGACGGTATTAACACATTTCCATCATTTTGCAACCTCCAACGATTCATCCAAATTATGGGATAGGATAAATGTAAACTGTGTACCCCATCAACCCCTCACTTCCATTCTCTCTTCCTCCATTACGTCCTTCCTCACACCAATTCCCCTATATTTGTATTTCCTCTCTCCCTCCCACCACCCTCCCCTATATATTTGTATTTCATCTCTCCCTCCCACCACCTACCCTATATTTGTATTTCCTCTCTCCCTCCCACCACCTCCTCTATATATTTGTATTTCCTCTCTCCCTCCCACCACCTACCCTATATTTGTATTTCCTCTCTCCCTCCCACCACCTACCCTATATTTGTATTTCCTCTCTCCCTCCCACCACCCTCCCCTATATTTGTATTTCCTCTCTCCCTCCCACCACCTCCTCTATGTATTTGTATTTCCTCTCTCCCTCCCACCACCTCCTCTATATATTTGTATTTCCTCTCTCCCTCCCACCACCTACCCTATATTTGTATTTCCTCTCTCCCTCCCACCACCTCCTCTATGTATTTGTATTTCCTCTCTCCCTCCCACCACCCTCCCCTATATTTGTATTTCCTCTCTCCCTCCCACCACCTTCCCTATATATTTGTATTTCCTCTCTCCCTCCCACCACCTACCCTATATATTTGTATTTCATCTCTCCCTCCCACCACCCTCCCCTATATTTGTATTTCCTCTCTCCCTCCCTTCTTCCTCCTTCACCCCTCTTGACCATCTCAGCACATTGAGTCAACTTCCCCACTTCTCTCTCTCTCAGTACGTAGAGGTGAGTGGTGGTGTCAGAGGAGCACGTTTGGGACCTCTATTGGCTGGGAAGCACTACGTGGTTGGTCTAGCAGCACGTAACTTTCACGGCGCTTCCCAGTACATCACAGCTACTCTCCCACCCAAAACTGGTGTGTGTTTGTGTTAGTGTGTGAGTGTCTTTGTTTGTTAGTGTGTTAGTGTACATTACATATATGTTTGTGTGCCTATGTGTTTTAGCGTGTATTCGTGTTTTAGTGTGTAGAAGTCAGGAGCATGGAGGTTAGAAAAACAGTCTGAAAGATGAAGGTAGAATGAGCCCCAGGTGTTGATGGAGTAGCTGCTGAAATGTTGATGAACAGATCAACTCTTGTGGGTGACTTTAACAACCCTTTCATCCTCCAGCTGCAAGATCGCCCCCCACCCCAGCCACTACTATGAGAGGCCCAGTGGAGGAAGAGTGGGGAGGTCGGCGAGACAAGCCACCACCCCATACCTTTCCACTCCACCTGGTCCTGACTGCCGCCGCTATCCTCTCCGTAGTGTTGGCCGCCACCGCCTGTATTGCCCACCGCCGCAGCCGCCACTTACCTGCCAAGACCGCCAGTGCAGGTAAGAACACTTTCAATCCCTAATCTCTGACCCACCTCACGAGTAGGGAGTATGAACTCAGACCCGGGTCTTTTTAGATGACGTTTCAAGACAGGCAGGAGAGGATCAAACACCCTTGATAGCTGGGTAATATAGCCATTGTTGTTTACCGGTCTTTCATTTATATTTTGTTATAATTGGAATACAATTATATCCTCCATAACTTGACTATTATAAGAAAGATTATGTATTTTCCGTAACACCTTATGATGATTGAAGCACTGATAACATTAGTGTTATATGCTAACAAGTTTTCCCATTAGCAAATGTAATTTTAAAGAACAGACTTACAATCTACTTAGTGTAAATGTTCATACTAAACATACATTACCTTCTACTAATGGCAAACTCTGGTGTTGTAATCACATGCCCAATTCAGCTCATAATGATAAGAAAAAGACTTACACCAGGCAATGAAACCCGATTCATCCCATAGTGGTTGAGTAGTTGATATTTTGGCAACATTTTTAAGGTGGTAATTCTTTTTTGGTACTTTGGAGTGCCTTGATTCCTCCAAAATATGCTAGGAAACAGGACCAGAATAGCAAAAGTAATGGTGTTCTGTTGCTTGGAATAGTTTGGAGGATTCAGTTGCTCCAGAATTACCAATACAAAACTTCCCCCTTAATACATTCTTTCTTTAGTTTGGCAATTGTCAGTAGAATATTGCTTACTTTCCTGTGCTAATTGTGCCATTATTATGTATTATCAAACCTCATTGGACCCGAGCAATGTTTACTACACAAATCATCACCAACCTTAACTAAACTGTACAACTTTCATATCCATGCTTATTCCAATTAGACAATAAATACACACATTTTTATTAAAGCAAGATGAGATAAAACTCATTATTATCAAATTAAAACTAAATTAGACAAGATTAAAAAACATCTTTATCGAAAATAGACAAGCATAATCTTTTCCATATAATTTTGTTCTTAGTACTTGGTAGGACTATTGGGCTTCCACTTAATCTCTCGTACACTCGTGATACATAAATTCTGACCAGAGTGTGAGGAGCAGAAAGCTGTGAATTGCCTGGTATTGCTCATTTCCCCACCGAGTACTGTACAGTCACGAGCACTAATAAGTATCCAGGTGTGCATCGAATACCTAGAGACAGTGAATAAATGCACAATAAGATCTCCATTGGAATTACTTTGTTGGTGAATTGGTGGACTGTTCAAAGCTTCAACCAAAGATGTATACTTATTAGTGCTCGTGACTGTACATATATAAGTAATGGTAATATGGGCTATGGTCATTTCAAGTGTGACAAAGTGTAAACTAATTTGATTATGAAGAGATTCCCACTCAACTAAAATGTTCTGGTAGGTGAGGTAAAATCCGTTCACATCAGCTCAACCCTCTCTGTGGTTTATATGTATGTAAACTTTGACTCCTCACACTATATAATTATATATGTATATTGTATGCTTGTTCCACGGTGAAATGAGGTTCCAGCATATTTATATCGATATTATAATAGCAACAATAATCTTTTCTTTAGCAATAATAATACAAGATTATTTCATTGTTGCTGGTGTTGCTGAGATGAGTACTATACCGTTGGTTACAGTTTCGTCAGATGGCACGAACTCCCTGGCTACTTTAGGGGTCAGTCTCTCTTCCAGTCCCGCCCATGTCGGCCACGCCAGCCCAGAATCCAGCCCCACACCTATAATTCAGGCCCACGCTGACGTTCTACCTCTGGTGAGTCCTCTTTTACACGGAATTTCACACACACATTCACACACACTCGCTCTCTCTCTCTCTATCTCCAATCATCTAGAATCAAATATAATGTTACTCTGTGCATCATAGCTTGGTTTTAGGCGGCACCATTTGTATTTGACAAGCTTGATATTATTATTTTTTTAATTGTATGTAATATTTTATATGACCTGCACCGGACAATCATTTTGACTTTCAAAAAGCATTTGATAAATTACCTCATCAGTACTTTGGGAATACAGGGAGTGATTTCTAGCAATATTATAGAAGTAATAAGCACTCACCAAATCTTTATTATAGGAGTATGATGAATTAATGATAATTCTAATAATAATAATAATAATTTATTATCATCATTATTTCCTATTATTATTATTATTATTATTATTATTATTATTATTATTATTATTATTATTATGGGCCTTCAATATCCATACAAATAGGCCCAATATCACTAAAAGTATTAACAATTCACTACTAAAGTAACTAATCCTATTGCCCTCTTTTTTCTCACTATCAGACTGATCCAGAGCCTGCACTGAGTTACCAATACGACTCAGCCAAGATGTCCTCTCCACCTCCACACACCCCTCCTTTCTCCACCTCTTCCCCTCCTCCCCCAACTACCACCAACACTACGACAAGTTCCACCTCAACTCATCCCCCAACATTTTACCCTGTCGAGCCTGACGTGTGTTCTTATAGTTCTGGTGTTGAGGTTGGGGAGTTCCAGAGGTTGGGGGGACAAGTTGGGAGTCTGAGGCCTGTGATACAGCTGAGAAGTGCGGATTCACTGCAGCAACAGCATCAACACCCACAGCTGGTTCAGGACACCCTCAGGTCCTTGCCACAACAGCAACTGGACAATTCTAGCTGTCCACAACAACAAAACATCCACAGCTCACTGCTACCACAACAACCGAGTATTCCAAACTCGCCATGTCAGGAGCAGACCAATCTCAGCTCACTCTCCCAGCAACTGTATGCCCTCTGTCCAGAGGCACAGTTACAACAGACAGGTCTTATCTTGGTACCGGAGCAGCAAACCTCCTTCATTTCATTACCACAACATGAGAAAAGTTCTTCAGAATCAATAACACAGCAACAGGTCATTGTAAGTTCATTATCACCGCCACCGACCATTCTCAGCTCCTTACAACAACAATCAGTCAGTCGCACCTCGTCCCCACATCAACAGAAACCAGACATAGCCCAATCCCCTAAAGAGTGTTGGCCTGATGTGACAGATTATGACGACATCCCTATCCACAGCCAGTCTCCACAGCACCAGATACAGCAGTCTGAATCTCATCTATACCTTCACCAGCAGCATGACCTACAACAATCTCCACAACAACAGTCTGAGTCACATCTATACCATCACCAGCTGACTGAGCAGCATCTCCACTTTCACCAAGACACACAGCATTCTCCGCAGCATACAGGCGCCCTTTGTCAGTCACCACAGCATGGAACTTCCATACACCAACTTCCACAGCACCAAAGGGTCCACCTCCTTTCCCCAAAGCGTCACAGCAGAACGAGGGTGCCCACTTTCTCAACTTTTCAAGCCATTCCTATACAACCGCAGCAGCAAGAGCCCACAGTGGAGCAGCGCAGCCCGATGCATTATTCAAAAAGCTCACAACAGTTACCACAGCACCAAATACACTGCCATTCACCACGGCTTAAAGCAAGGCCACACCAAAAACACAGTCCTCAGCTGAAACACAGAACTCAGCAAGGATATGAAACAGAGCCCCAGGGAGGTGGTCGGTCTGGCTCTCCCCACCAGCTACTGGAATTGCCACAGCAACACACTATTCGGCAGCAATCACCACAGCGAGAAGATGACTCCTACTCACTACCTCAGCAAGCTACTAGTATATCGCAGCCTTCCTCGCCACTTAGGTACTCCCCACAGCAAGGATCACCGCAACAATAACCGAAAATTACCATAGCAATGAGCCATTTCACTACAACCATGCCACCACTATACCAATCACAGTTACAGCTTTTCTAAACCCATGAAACCTAAACCAAATCCTATGTGCTTCATTGAGTTTTACCTATCATTACCCAATACCCTTTGGCTAAAGGGTTCCTTCAGTGTTGTCAGTTTTCTTTGCACCTTACATCCTGTATGTTCTCACAATATTCCAAGGGTGTGTCCATGGTTGCTACCCAAAGTGTCTTTTGCAGATCTTTTTCTGAGAATAAGGGGTCCATTTCTAGTCAACAATTATTGGCCTTGTTTTTGAAACATGTAATGAGCCATGAAAGCTCCGTCCCGGTCTACACGGATGGATCAAATAGTGGAGCTGGGGTGGGTTAAAGTGTTGTCTTCCCATCTTTCTGCCGGGGTGGTACCCTTCCTGGCATTACCTCAGTTTTTACAGCAGAACTGGCAACAATTTTACTAACCTTACAAATTATTTTTAATCTCCTCAACCTGACTTTGTTTTTTTAGTGACTCTTATAGTGCACTTTCCACACTGGAGTCTTTTAGATCCCCTCATCCTTTTGTTTTATCCATTTTAAAGTGGTTGTTTTTAATTATAAGCGTCGTGGGCAAGAATATATAAAAGTAATACTTGAAAAGGTTGTAAAATATTGTAATAGATAGCACCAAGCACTGGCCAATCTCCTAGGATTATAAAATATTCCGTATACCTAATGTCGTGTCAATACAAACTTGACTCATAATAATTAAAAACCTTCTCTACCACCATGAGTCTTGTCATACTGTATATACTGTACATAATAATATTATAATTAAAACCATTTTTATATTATTTCTCCTGTCTATGATAGTGTGGTTATTTAGCATAAATGCAATCCAAATTACATAATGTAAATAAGAATATGCAACATTCTTATTATAAAACCACAGTAATTCATTTTTTTCTAATATTATTGCTTTTATGCAGAAAAGGGTTGAACTTTCCATCAAATTAATTCTTGAACATGGCATTGTTTGTGTCTATGTAGTGTTGGTCAGCCTGATGAGAAGATATGCCATCTCCTTTGTATTATACCCCCATGGGTGAAAACAAAAGTACATAACATCATAAGCGGGGAATTCACAGGCAAGCCATCTATACTCAATATCATTCCAGTCGCATCTTGTGTATTGGCACGCAAGATATATAATACATAATGCTTAATTTACTCATAGATATATTTATTTTCGTTCTAGAAATGGTGTTACGTAAGGTCAGCCACGAGAGATCATATATTTATCTAATTACTTCCTGGAAACACGTTGCGATTTTGATGCAGCGATGATGATTACTATAAGAAACATAATCATGAGAGGGTTTTTTAAGTCTTTATTTACCTTTAGTACAAGCCCCAACACTAGAGAATGTTGCCGCTAAAGGCCATGAAGTTATTTGATACATGGAGTAGGGCTCATCAGTCTAGAATAGGTGCAGTGGAAATGAGTTGCTTGAGAGGAGCATGTGAACTTACTAGGTGGGACGGAGAAAGTAATGAGAGTGTGTATGAGAGATGTGGTATGAGTGAGAAGGCAATTGGTATTGAGTGTGGAGTGGTTGAGAGAGTGAAGCATAATACACTGAGGTGGTTTGGACATGTAGAGAGAATGCAAGTGGAGGAGTTTGTAAAGAAGGTGTATGGAAGTGAAGTTGTGGCACCTGGTGTGACAGGCAGACCTCCGGTTAGATGGCAGAACAGAGTGGAAGAGTATGTAAAGGAGAGAAACGTGAGGGGCAGAGTAGGGCTTGACCAAGTAAGGAGGGAGTGTTGGAACAGAGTGGAAGAGTATGTAAAGGAGAGAGACGTGAGGGACAGAGTAGGGCTTGACCAAGTAAGGAGGGAGTGTTGGAACGGAAAACTGGAGACACTTCTGCCGTGGCCACCCCCTTGGGGTGAGTTCCCGGAGGGAGCGAGGGGTCAGAGCTATAGATAGATAGTGTCATTCCTAAACAAGTTGAACTAGGGTATGGCTATGTTGCTGTTGTTGGAGGTAATTGGAAGAAGTCAGGTTTTAGTTATGCATAGGATGTTATATTGTGTTGATGGATGAAATGGTTTGCAAGAGTAAAGGCAAGTTGTAGGTAAATGAAAGAATGAGGGTTGTAGTTAAAGGTGCAGGGTGGGTTGTAAGTGTGCTATCCCCTTAATAATAATAATAATAATAATAGTGATATTAATAATGGTAATAATAATGATAGATAATAATAATATTGATAAAATAAATTTTTGTGTGCCGTTGAAAAAGTGAGTCATGATGATAACGACGACGATAATGTAAACAAAGTGAGGGCGACCAGGCGAGGTCGCTGTCCCCGATCACCAATGCTTGACGACCTAGATGCATAGATGTGGAAAGGAGAGAAGTAGACACTAACCAGGCGAGTAAATGCATGAAGATTGGATGTATAAATGTTAGAGGATGGGGAATTGGAAAATATGAGGATATATGCAAAGAACTGAATGAGTGGAATTTTGATGTTGAGGGCCTGACTGAGACACACTTGAGAGATGAGGTACGAATGGAGGGAAATAAGTATGTGATGATTGGAAAAGGACGGAAAAAGCGAGAACAATTAGGAGGCGTAGCCCTCCTCCACAGGAAAGAAAGTAATCTGAAAGTTGAAGAACTAGATGTTGGAAGTAGTGAGGACGTGTTAGCTGTAAGAGTTGAATGTATGAATAATCAGCGAAGGCCTGAAAGAGTTATAATGGTAGTAGTATACATGACGGTAGAAGGTGAGAGAACTAGGAGAGAAAACGGTGAAAAATACAGTATATTGAAGAAGATTGTAAGAGAGTATGCAAATGAAAGAGTGATTGTTATGGGAGACATGAATGGACATATTGGTCGGTATTTATTGAAAGAATTACCGTTTTGTAGCAGTGTTGCCAGATCTGGCTAGGTCCCAATATTTTTCCCCGGTCATTTCTTGTACTTTACCACAGTTATTTCCCGGTAGTTTGCCCAGGTTAGGTCCTGGTAGTTTGTCCAGGTTAGGTCCCGGTAGTCTGCTGTGGTCTAGGTTAGGTTAGGTAAGTTCATGCTAATTTGAATATGCCCTATCTTGGAATGGGGCATTTATGGAGGAAATGCCATAGAAGAAAATAGTCTTAGAATAGTCTAAATAAGTGGGTAATGAAGGTAGAAAAACTGTACACAATAACGGTAAGTCTTTCAATATTTACCTATTGGTCTACTAGGAGAGCAAATGAACAGAAATGGTGAAATGCTTGTTGAGTTTGTAAATGACATGGATATGGAGAACCTGAATGAAACCCTATCAGAGGGACGTGTGACGTGGAGTGCAAAGAACCGAGAATCGGCAATTGACTATGTGTTAGCAAATGGTAGAATGAGAGAAATTGTATCTTGAACGTGGATAGATGAAGACAGGATGATAGATATTGTGTCTGATCATAATATGCTGGTGGTAGAATATATGTTGCAGGGGAGAAAAGAGTGAAGGAGAGAGAATGAAAATGGAAGTTGAGGGATGTAAATTGGGAAGATTTCCAGGTTGACCTGAGTGTCAGAAGTTGGAGCAATGGAAGTCTACATGATGTGAACGAGGTGAATGAAAACTTTGTAGAAAATGTGAAAAATGCAGCAGTCAGCCAGATAGGTTTTGTAAAAGTAAATGGAAGAAAAAGAGAATGTAAACCATGGTGGAATGAAGAGATCAAGAATGCAAAGAGAGAGCGAAAAAGACTAAATAGAACATGTAGACAGCTAAGAAAGAAAAGGCATGAAAGTGATGAAGCTGAGAATGAGTACCTGAATGCATGGACAGCATATGTTTAGCAGCAGAGAGTTGCAAAGCGAAAGATTAGAGATGAAAAGGTAAAATGTGAAAGGAGAGTGATTCAGAACCTAAGGGAAAAGGGGTTGGAAGGTGGCTGTGAAGGGTAAAGGTTCATGAGAGGGGAGGGAATGTCCAGTACTGAAAGCATAGAGAGCCTCAAGGTAAATGGTGTATGTATAACTGACAGCGAAGAAATGAGAAAGGCCATAAAAGAGTTCTGGGAGAATATTAGAGGTGTAGGTGAGGTGTCTGTTGTAAGAGAAGACAGTGTAACACTGGAATGGAAGGATGCAGAGGAACTGAATGTAAGAATTGGTAGAGAAGTTGAAAGATGTGTGAAAATGCAGAAAAACTGTAAGGCCGCAGGACCAAATGATATTCCGAATGAAATGTACAAGAATGGAGGTGAGTTTGTGGTTGAGAAGATGACTGAGTTTTTTAACAAAGTGTGGGAAGAAGAGAGAGTAACTAAGAGATGGAATGAATGTAGAGGTACGTTGCTGCATAAGGGAGGCTGTAAGAGTAAGAATGAGCTTAAAAACTACAGGCCAATAGCCCTACTGAACACATTGGGAAAGAATTTGAGTGCAGTGTTGAATGAAAGATTGTGCAGATGGATTGAGAGATTCAGAGTACTGGGTGAAGAGCAAAATGGCTTCTGTAAAGATAGGAGAGCAGAAGATAATATGTTTGTGGTGAATGAACTGATTGAAAGAAAGAAAAAGGATGGATGTAAACTATACCTATGTTTCTTAGATATAGAGAAAGCTTACGGCAGGGTTGATAGGAAGATGCTATTGAGAGCCTTACAAAGGATAGACTTGAGTGATAAATTAGTAAATATTGTGAGAAGTATGTATGAGAACACAAAAGCAATGTACAGGCTAGGAGATCTAGAATCAGAATGGGTAAGAAGTGAGAGAGGAGTTAGGCAAGGATGTATACTTTCTTCAACCCTATTTAGCTTATACACAGAAGAACTAGCTATGAGAATAAGAGGAATGAATGCAGGAGTAAGGGTTGGAGATGACAAGATATGTATGTTACTGTATGCAGATGATGTGATAATTATGAGTGAAACAGCAGAGGAACTCCAAAGGATTTTGGATGTTGTAGGTGGGTATGGGAGAGATTTTGGTGTGAAATTTAGTAATGAAAAAAGCCAAGTAATGATTGTGAATAGAACAGATGATGAGAGAGACCACACATGGAGAGTGGGAGAGAGTGTTCTGAAACAAACTAATGAATATAAGTACTTAGGAGTATGGCTGAGTCCAAATGGAAGTGAAAAGACCAAGAATTAAAAGATTAGCATGACAAACCAATGGGTCGGATGACTGGCAAGTGCAGCGAGGCTGAGAATAAGCAAGTATGATGTCGTGAGAGTAGTATGGAAGAGTGTCGCTGTCCCGAGCATTATGTATGGCATGGAAGGAGAGTGAGATAGACAAGTTAGAGGTGGGGCAGAATCGAGTAGCGAGAATGGCACTGAATGCACCCAGGTATGCAGCGATAGCAACGTTGAGAGGTGATATGGGATGGAGTACATTCAGAAAAAGACTGGTGAAAGCAAAGTAAGACTGGCAAGGATGGTTTATATGTGGAACATTAGAAATAGCAAATGAGGGAAGAAGTGTAACAGAATGGTATACATGAATGGTATGGTAGTTAGAGAAAATATGCATGAGTGGAAAATTATGAACAGAAATAGAGAGGGGCTAGAGTGGGATGCAAGAAAGTGGAAAAGTGAGATTGACAAGTAGTGAAATGCCTTGGGCTAAGAAAGTGGAAAAATGATATGGACCAAAAGGAAACTCTGGTATGGTATAAGGAGAAAGAATGCCCAGAGTATGTGAAGTGGTACGAGAGAAGTCTGGGTGGTGATCTACTCTTTCGAGCCAGAGCTCAATGCATGGAGGTGAATGCAAGAAGTTATAGATGGTGTGAATCCCGAAGCAAGGTATGCCAGATGTGTGACACAGGAGAGGATGAAACTGTAGAACATGTGATACTGGGATGTGAGAAATATGACGAGACAGAACAGAGATGATGCAGATCATCTTGACTGAAATGGGATGTGATGGAATGGAATTCACAGGGACAGAATGGATGGTATTGCTGTTAGGTTTGTGTGAGCAGACCACAGATGAGATGGTTGGTGAGGTGAAGGAATTCTTGGAAAAAATGTGGTATGCAAGAAGTAGAGAGGAATAGCTATACGTGGTATTGGTTTTTTTCTGATTTCTATTTACAGGAGCTGCCGATACAAAGGCCAACCCTGGAATAAACACTTGTAACAGCAAGAGCAGTGAGAAAACTCTCCCTGACACACACTCCTCTCTCTCCTTATATTATATTCACTTAGAGAGAGAGAGAGAGAGAGAGAGAGAGAGAGAGAGAGAGAGAGGTAATACACACACACACAGACAGGTAAGAAGAGAGAGTAAATATAAGTAAAGAAAGAGAGAGAGAGATTTTCAGTATTACTGTATATCTCTCTCTCTCGCTATTCCCACATTCATACCTGGTCATTTTTTTGTTCATTCATTTATTCATAGAAGTAATTCATTTATTTATTTATTCATTTATTCAAAGAAGTAATTCATTTATTTATTCATTCGTGTATTCATAGAAGTATTTCAATTATTTATTTATTCATTCATTTATTCATAGAAGTAATTCATGTATTTATTCATTCATTCATAGAAGTAATTTCATATATTTATTTATTCATTCAATTATTTATTCATAGAAGTAATTTATTTATTTATTCATAGAAGTAATTAATTAATTTATTTGTTTACTCATTCATTGGGCGGTAAACAAGAACATTGATGGTGTTGATAATGGTGTGATACTGGTACAATGACTCTGTTGGTTTGTCTATGGAGGCATTGTACCAGTACCACACCATGGTATACACCACCAATGTTCTTGAATATGACCTATTCATTTATTTAAGTACAGTAATGTAACAGTACTTTACTCATATTTGGATTGATTTGGTCCACTGGATAAGGACAGATTCTATTGTTGGTGAAAAGGAAGGTCTGTGATTCCTCCAAACTATGCCAGGAAACAGACTCCTTCAATGGTACTAATAGGGGATCTGTTTCATGGCATAGTTTTATTGGAGGAATCAGTTTCCCACCAAAGTTCTATCTATCTATCTATAGCTCCGACGCCTCTCTCCCTCCGGGAACTCCCACCAAGGGGGTGGCCACGGCAGAAGAGTCTCCAAAGTTATTGTTTGATATGTATAACACCTGACTGACTGGTACAGGCGGTGGCAAAAGTGATGTTGCCTCAATCAGCACTTCTTGAAGGATAATATAAAAACTAATCATGGAACAAACACATTCACCATACACAATTGCAATATCCTGGGAGGACTTTAAGAAGCCCCTCCGGTTTTTCAGTTTACGAGCCTCTGCAGCTTATATTTCCATACTGTAATTCTCGACTTGACAGACATAGTGACAGGATTTTTGCCGCCAATTGTACTTTCAATGGTGTGGCTAGAGCAGAATCCTCCCCTTCTCATCCCTTCCCTTCCCTTCCCTCACCTTCTCATCCCTTCCTTCCCTTCTCATCCCTTCCTTCGCCTCCTTCCATTTCTCTCACTTCTCCTCCTCCATGTTTGTCTAAGTATTGGTAATATCTTGCAGTACAGTAATAAGTAATGTCATTTGTGTTATGTGCCATGCATAAATTAATTAGATTGTATTTTGTTACAGAGTTGTTGTGGAGTGCAGTTGTACAAGAGACTCGATACCCTTCATTGTACACTGTTCATCCTTCCATCAACAACAATAGCAGCAGTACAAGCATCACTAGTTTCTGTGAGTTTTATGGACTTACTGTGTGTGTGATGTTTCTCTTCTCACACACAATATGCTACTGTTGTTATAATACCTGTGTGTGTGTGTATGATTTATCTCACACACAGACACACATTATTATATTAACACTAAGGGGATAATACACTTTTGGTACATTAGAGTGCTTTGATTCCTCCAAAGTTTGCCAGAAAACAGCATGTGGTACCAGATTGACAATGGTGTCCTGTTGTTGCTTGGAATAGTTTGGAGGAATCAATTGCTCCACCAACACTGTACTATCCCCTTAAGTTATATTTGAACCCTACACCCTTACAGGTATAAAGATATCACTGATGTTATTATAATACTTGTCTGTGTGTGTGAGTGATATGTCTCTCACACACACACAGTATTATAATAACATCAATAATTTTTACTTGAACCCTACACCCTTACAGGTATAAATTTATTGACATATTCACCTGGTGGGATATGTTAAAGATATAGAGGTGTTCTAATAAAGCATACCAATATAATAAATGAATTATTTATTAGTTTCCTCTTATTACACTACAGTATATTAGTGTCTTCTCTCTCTCTCTTCTCTCTCTCTTCTCTTCTCTTGTGTCCTCCTCCTCTTCTCTTGTGTCCTCTTCTCTTCTCACTACACACCTGTAAAGTAGACAGATTAATTAGTGTTAAGCCTTTTGTGTTGAGTACAATATATTTCGAAATCCAAGCTACATACATTTTATTATATAAATCATACAGGGTAATTAGGTTGATCTTAAGGGGAGATTCTATTGTTGGTGAATTGGAAGGCTACTGATTCCTCCTAATTCTACCAGAAAACAGATACCCTCAATGGTACCGTAAGGAGGGGTGAGTTCGGACGTTTTTTAAGGTTTTTTAAGTCTCCTACCCGTGTTTTTTGGCTTATACCAAATGTTATGTATCCTATAGATAGCTGGCCCAATGGGCTATCAATTCATAACACCTCCAAATTTTTTTAGATTCTTAACTAATGTGGAGACGTGTCTGAACGGGTGGCCGAACTCCCCCCTGGGGGGGGGGTCACTTCGGACATATAGGGGGGTAGTTCGGACCACCATTGATTTATGCTGTTAATCGATAATATTTGACCCTACGTTCTTCCTGGACACATGAGGGGTGTATTCGGACATCTGGCAAGTTTTAAAAAAACGTAACATGCCATTTTGTACCACTTCCTTTGTACTGGCGAGTGAACTAAACCTACGATATCACATTATCACCATATTATTCAAGGAAAGAAAGACTCTTTCTTGGTATGCAGTGGAATTCATTATTCGTTCAGGATACTTACAACCTCTACGGACAATCACTTTTTTT
Source organism: Petrolisthes cinctipes (assembly GCA_033782935.1). Lineage (NCBI taxonomy): Eukaryota > Metazoa > Arthropoda > Malacostraca > Decapoda > Porcellanidae > Petrolisthes > Petrolisthes cinctipes. Next base: position 75,417 of record JAWQEG010003107.1, on the reverse strand, counting down.
CGCCCTGGGTCATCAGAAAGGTTGGTTTCATCATAATTTATGATGTTTTCAGGAGGGACATTATTAAGTGTGTTTTCTAAATTATTAAAGAATGACCTGATGATTGTGGGAGTAACTTTTGCTCTTGCCACTTTAATGTTCTGAGACAAACGGTGAGAAAGTTCGCTTCTGTGCCGTTTCAAGAAACTCTGAGCCCAGTCACATCCAGGGAGATTATTCTTGAATCTTTTTACCTCCACACCGCGTCTGTCAAGATACTGTTTAATGAGTAAACACAGCTCAAAACTATCTAATGGGAATCCCCACTGGGAAAGAGTCAACAGATTCTCCACTACTCTGGCTTCCTCTTCAATACTTAGCACAGTTTGTCCACCAGAGTGTTTTATATGTTTCCTTGTAACTGCATCATGAAGAGTGCTTTTGGAGAAGCCATATTGCTTTGCTGCCTGTCTTACACTCATATCACCATTTCGTATAGCATCACATGCCTTCTGAAAGTTGGACTCAGCCTTGTCAATACGATAACCACCTCGACCCTCACTGCTAGCTCCTACTGGACGCTTCTTGTACGATCGTGGCATTTTAGTTGTTCAGTGGGGAGATGAGTCTTCTTAAAACTTATGAACTACCAGTACCACTTGGTACACCTGTAAAGATGAATATGATTCACGTAAGTCTCAATTCTGGCCAATATAACAACATTTTAATGGATTTTACTCGTGTCCGAACTCACCCCACACTACTTTATAAATAGTGAAGATTTCTTTAAAAACCCAATGGAGCATAATGAGATACAGGTAGGACCAGTTTCAACATCTCTATCTTCATTCTACTAAATATTATGAGAAATGACACCTCTTATTGACTTATTGGTGCTCTGGTTTGTGTTTCCCAGGAGAAGTTTGACAGCATTCAGATTTTTTTCAAATTTATAATTGGGAGAATTATTTTTTTTATCCTACTTAGGCATTACACAAGTAAACGTTATCCCTATGGCAGCAAGAGGGAATCAAAAGGAAAAAAACCACGAAAACCAATTTCTGATTGATTGCTTCTTTGAAGAAGAATACTCGACTAAAACATTTTTTCGAGAAAATGTCCGAACTCACCCTGCGTCCGAACTCACCCCTCCTTACGGTACTAATAATTAAGGGATCTGTTTGGTGGCATAGTTTGGAGGATTCGATAGCACTCAATAATAATAATATCATCTTGGAAGGCTACTGATCCCTCCTAACTCTACCAGAAAACAGACACTCTCAATGGTACTCATAATTAAGGGATCTGTTTGGTGGCATAGTTTGGAGGAATCAGTAGCACTCAATAATAATAATAATAATCACAGACCTTCCAATTCACCAACAAAAGAATATCACCTTAAGTTTGAAGTACACTGTTGGTAAATCTGGACTAAATTATTCCTCCAAACTATTCCAAGCAACAGAACACCATTATTTTTGTTCATCTGGTCCTGTTTCCTGGCATAATTTGTAATAATGTAACAAAAGAATATCACCTTAACACGAAGTGAGCCACCATATAGAGAGTGATTTGTACAGTCAGATACAAATGAATACGAGCATAGTGGTGGTAAGAGAACCGTGTGTCAAGTGTACAGCCGGCAGCATATATTCGCGTCCATCTCATGTATTTAATATTGCTAATATGACCAGATAGTTGCATTCTGAACCAGTTTTTATTCCAACAACATGTGTAATTTACCATATGAGAACTATATCTGTCATCTCTACATTAAAATTGTATTACATCACTATAGCTAATACATATGCAGGTGGAAATTAAACGAACTTGTGCTGCCGACTGTACATTAAGAGAGAGAGTACAATATTGGTATTAAATCTGGAACAATTAATTCCCTCAAATATTGCCACAAAACACACACCCTTATGGAGGGAGCTTGTTTCATGGCATGGTTAGGATGAATCAGAAGCATCTAATTTTCATACACAATCACAGGGTCCTTAAGGGAACAGTACCGTGTTGGTGGTAAATCTGGAGCAAATGATTCCTCCAAACTGTTCCAAGCAATAACAGGACACCAGTATTTTTGTTCATATGGTCCTGTTTCCTGACATACTTTGGAGGAATCAAGGCACTCCAATGTACCACCAAAGTGTATGAACCCTTTCAAAACAAACAAACACAGATAAAACAACTGGTCGTATGCAAGAACATCCATGGTGTCGACGGTGGCGTGGTACCTGTCCGACGGCTCTACTGTTTTCCTATGGTGCCATCGTACTGACACCACACAATCGTATACACTATGAATGTTCTTGAATATGGCCCAATGTAACTCCTTAAATACTCACAGTAAGTGATGTGTTGTTGTTGTTGTTGTTGTTGTTGTTGTAGATGGAAGGAAGGATGAATAACAAACAACTCTGTAACAAAATACAAATGAATTAATTAATAGATGGTACAAAATATAAATGAATCAATTAATGGATGGTACAATATACAAATGAATCAATTAATGGATGGTACAAAATATAAATGAATTAATTAATGGATGGTACAAAATATAAATGAATTAATTAATGGATGGTACAAAATATTAATAAATGGTATACAATATACAAATGAATTAATTAATGGATGGTACAAAATATAAATGAATTAATGGATGGTACAAAATGCAAGCTAATTAATTTGGATGGTAAAAGAAAAAATGAGAAAATATTTGCAAGAGGGTATAATAATAAAATAAATTAATATAATATGTCTATTGTGAATGAAATGCTTTTGGGGCTGAGTTGGGAGCTTCAAAGTATTCCCATAACTAATACTATTACAGAACAAATATAAAACTTGTCTATTACAATTATTATGAGGCATGCTGTCAAAACCTGACTGTAAAACTTACAATGCTACACTCTTAGGCTGTGTTTACACCAAGCGAGTCACGTCATGTCGTCAGTCTCAGTCAAGGCACATCATGACTCCTCACCCCCAGGTAGCATTAATTTATATGGATGTTTGGCAAAACCGTTTACACCGGATGCGTCATGTCAATTCAAGTCTCGCTGCGTCACGTTGAGTCACTAATGGAGCTAGACCCATTTTCTGCTTCAGTAACAGCGAGTCCACGATGAACAACCAATGGAAGTGATAATTACTCAGAGTATTATAGCCTCTGAGAAGTACAGTAGTCAGTCCACAGTGGACATCCAATGGAAGTGACAATTACTCAGAGTATTATAACCTCTGAGAAGTAGCCTAACTTAGAATTTATTGTTTTCTTGCTTATGCCCCTCAATGATTGTCTCTTTTTATACATTAAATTCTTCTGTCTTATATGTTAATTTGTTAAATTCTTTGTTTATAAGCTGTATCTTGATGTACCAGCAGAAATAAATGAACTGTGTCCATGTTTCTTTTATTTATTATTGCCCAACACATAATCTTGCTTGTAATTATTGATGCAATTTTGAATAAGATCATTATTACCTTAACAAATTGGGCAATTTTTCTTCAACCCCAACTGCACACCTGTGTTCATCTTCCTTATGGAAAATCCAGTCAAGTACATCAGCTTCTTGAAATTCACTTTTCATCCTATATAAGTTGTAGAAATTTTCTATATGGTTCAATAATTCTAGAAATAAATGACTGAATATTCCCAAATCTGGCCTTCTGGTGTTCTGTTCATGCATCCAGATTAGAGTTGTCTTACGTCTGCGATGACAAAGCCATAACATAACAGTTACTTCAGCTAGAGAAAATGCCTCCATTATCTTTGAAATTAGGCAATGAGTAATGACTTGATTGTTGTTTTGACTCGCACCAAATGACTGAGACTGACTTGATGTGACGTCACTCTCTTGGTGTAAACGTAGCCGTAGAGGGGGATGGGGAAAGAACTAAAGACTAAGTAAAGGTTATATAAAAAAATTAGGAAGGAACAGCGGTAGGGAAGGAGCAATGTTTAAAATTGACATAAACCATTACAAATATTATAGGTATAGTGAACTTTCATTTTACACTGGTATTATGTGTGTTATGTAGTGTACAATAAGTGTTTATAGTACATACATTCATTACACACACTATACCACATTATATAATCCCAGTGTACAATAGAAGTTTAATATACAATAGACCCTGGATATACAAGGAATAAGTGCCAATTCCACTGTTGTTTGATTTAGTTTGCAAGCACCCTAACAAAAGAAACTGAACTGTGTAACTGATTCCTAAGTCAATTATTGGATGAATTTGATGACTCCACTATGAAACTATAGTAATAATGCAACTACCCATCAGATTTTGTGGATATGGATACTGAGTTTGTTGCATATAATTAATTAAGACCGACAAGTGTGGTTGGGGAGGATCATAATAAACCAAAACCACTGTGGAATTGGCCTGAAATATTTGTATCCATCACCACTTCATTTTGCACTCATTGAAGGACACAAGACAAATGTGTTCCCTGCCTTATGTTATTCATTACCATACACAGTAACTACATGATTTATTCACCGTATTAAATTAAAAGGATATACTGTATGTGCTAAATTTAATCATATTATATATATCAAGGGAATACTCTAGAATATAATACAAGTTAATTAATTTGGGTGATAAAAAAAATGAGAAGAGATTTATGAAACCCCCCACTCACCAGGAGTAAGCCAACAATCCAGCCAACCAGTCAACCATCTAGCCAGCCAACCGCAATAAACCAATGTGGGGCAATTCCTGCAAAAATAGAACTATATTAGTACATACCTTTTAATGGATTCCCGCTAAATGTCCGGAGTATTGAAAATTTAACGATATTTAAGAAAAAATTGAAAACACATCAGTTGGTTGAGTGTTATGACATGGATGATATGAGCATTAGAAGTGATTATAGTATTTAATAGTATTGAGGGAGGTCCTGTGGAGTGCCATCTGCTGGTGGAGTGGGACCTAGAATATCTTACACACAAGTAACATGTAAGTAAGTAGTCCTCTTCTCACCTCCATTGGTAGCAGCAGTAGTTAGTCCTCTTCTGACTTCCATTGGTAGCAGTGGTAGTAGTTAGTCCTCTTTGAAGTTCATGTGTTTCCTCCTCTATCCCAAACTGCTAAAGCTTGGAAAATCAAATGCAGTCTGTGAACATCCATCCTGAAAAGCCATACACACATTAGTACCGTACTGCACTGTTCAATACCAACTTGAGTAACACTATGGGCTGTATTCAAGAAGACATCCCTGGTGTATACGATGGTGTGGTACCGTAAGGTGGGATGACTTCGGACAATTTTTAAGGTCTTTTAAGTCTCCTACTAGTGTTTTTTAGCTGATACCAGATGTTATGTATCCTATAGATAGGTGGCCCAATGGGCTATCAATTCATAACACCTCCAAATTTTTGGAGATTCTTATCTTATGTTGAAACATATCTGAATGGGGGTCTGAAGTCACCCCCACGGGGTGGACAGTTCGAACGTCTATTGTTTGATGCTGTAAATCGATAATCTTTGACCCTACATTCTTCCTGGACACATTAGGGAGGAATTCGGATATCTGGCAAGTTTAAAAAAAAATGTAACATGCCATTCTGTAGCACTTGCTTTGTACTTGTGACTGAACTGAACCTATAATTATCACATTATCACCATATTATTCACGGAAAGAAAGACTTTTAGTATGCAGATTGGTACAGTGATGAACAAACACAAATTAAAGCTTGTAACAATGAAAGACAAAGAAAAATATGAACTCTTATGGGTACTTTCTGTGGCAACTTATGTGCACTTTTTTGTAACTCTAGTTTGAGCACAGTTTTACAATGTACTTACGGCATTTTCATTTTAACTAAACAATAAGCATGATTATCACAGATAATTATGGCAACAGAACAGTGGCTCGACCTTGAGCATAAAAAGAAAAATTACTTTGGCCAGTAACTTGCATTAACTTAAAAAATAATTCTCTCCCTTTTATCTACCTTTGGTTAACTCTAGTACATGACTATGTCATCTATCTTAATCTCACAACATTCATCACCTGGAACATTGGAGTTCACAAATACATTGTGTGTTCCTGGAACATGCTTGGGAAAGAGTCAGCAAACTCTCCACTACACATGTTTCCTCTTCACTGCTTAGCACAGTTTGTCCCCCAGAGCACTTAATATGCTTCCTTGTAACTGCATCATGGTGAGTGCTTTTGGAGAAGCCATATTGGTGAGCTGCCTGCCTTACACTCAGATCACCATTTTGTATAGCATCACATGCCTTCTGAAAGTTGGACTCAGGCTTGTATGTTGGATGTAAAGGTGTTGGTAGGTTGCATGGCGAGTGTGAGTGTGTGTGTTGGAAGTAAAGGTGTTGGCAGGTTGCATGGTGAGTGTGATTGTGGTACATATAAGGTGTGATTGACTATTAACAAGAGGTGTGGGTGACGGAACACAATAAAAAAACTCGCCAGACAGAAGCTCAACAATTACACCAAAATGTAAATGAAAATTACGAGGGAAATTACTTTTGGTACATTAGAGAGCCTTGATTCCTCCAAGTTATTTTATGCAAAAGATCACTATTATTATTATTGTTAATCTGGTCCTGTTTCTTGGCATACTTTGGAGGAATCAAAGCATTCCTTTAATGTACCAAAAGTGTATTATCACCTAACCCATGCTGATAGCCATAATGTAATGTAACAATATGCATAACTTTTAACCAACTTCTCTTTTCTTTTCATCCTTTCCATCTAATAAAATCTCATATATCTAAACCATGAATAAGAAAAATCAGTAATATTCTTTTACAAAACATATAAACCTTCAATACTAATTTTTACCTGCAAAACATAATATAAATCTACGCTATCCTGTCTCGCTCGAATGAAAAGAAGTAGTTCTTATTAAAGTTGACCTGAAAACTGTCATATAAATCTACATACTCTTATAAAATTGACCTGAAAATTAACTATAAATCTACATAACCCTGTCTGTCTCGCACGATCCTCCTTATAAAGTTGACCAATAATGTATGTACAGTCGGCAGAAAAAGTAATAGAACCACCCTTACAATGAAATTAATTATAACTATCCATAGGGGAGGTCCAATACTTTTTTGCCGACTGTACAGTAGACTAATCAAAATCTACATACAGTACATAAATCTGTCTTGGTCAAATTAAACAAAGTCAATCTTAAAATGTACAGGAATCTAAATCTACATTATTCTATCTCGCATGAAAAAAAACACAGTTATTCTTATGAGTTGAACTGAAATAAGTATTGTATAATCTACATAATTATATTAAGTTGACCTAAAAAATGTACAGTAGCCTATTCAAAATCTACATACTTACATACATTGTACCAGGTCTTCATCTCCACACTGGAGGTAGCCCTACATACAGTACATAATTCGATCTCGCACGAATTATTTATTAAGGTAGATATTAAAGAGATTTAGTTCTTCGTCTGATAACGAGTGGTGTTGGAAACTGTGGTTCTTTACTTTTGAACAGGCTACACTGTGTTCTGTTGTCTTTTGTTGTTTGTTAGGAATGTTTTGTTCTTGTTCATTGTGTCTTTTACTACTACTTTGTTTACTAGTACTACTATATCCACTACAATTACTACTAGATCTACTACTACTACTATTGTCATTACTGCTACTATATGACTGTCTATATCTACTACTACCACTAATTGTTTGCTCATGTGTATTGTGCAAATACAGCCTCCCTCTTCTCCTGTATGTGAGTGTGTCATACAATACTTCTTCTATCTTGTTTTGGAGGCCTATGGCTCTTGTAGGACTCTTCCTGTAGTGAGAGCTGTAGAAACTGCCAGCAAGAGTTGGGGGCACAAAACTTTGTTCGCGTGTGAAGTTTGGAGTCGTTATATTTTGGGAGTTGAAATTTTGGGTGTTTGATTTTTTATTGGTGAATTTTGCCGTTTGTTCCTTTTCCAATTCTATTATCACTTTCTCCCATATTTTTACAATATCTTTCCCAAATCCCTCTGTTTTCACAATGGCGAGGATTTGGTGTGTGCCCGTGCGAGTGTGATCAAAATTTTGCTCTTTGGTATGTGATTGTGTATGGCCAGAAAAATCATGCTCTACAAAATTATGCTCTTTTGTGCACGTATTCCAGTCCCGGACAAAGTTGGGGCATTTTTCCGTAAGCGTTGATGCCCTCGACACCCTGAGGTGACACAGTCTGGGCATGTTAAGGAAGCATTTGAGAACCTTTAGGGTCACAGTGTTGCCAGACATGTTCAAGCACTCCAGCATCTGAAATGTATATATTCTTGTATTATTTTTGTTTTTCATATATATATATATAGAATCTCATTATTAATACCGGTATCTAATTAGTGTCTGCAAAATATCGTTATCAGTGAAAAGGTTATTTTCATAACATTGAAATAAATGTAAAGGGCTCTACTTTTAACAATTAAAGCCCTCCTATCACTACCAATGAGTAGTAGTACCAAAAACACTCATTACATGCGAATTTGATAGACTGGTTTACTAAAACATTTCAAAGAAAACTATTACAGATAAAATAATTGGACCAAAATTTTCACTAAGTAAGCGCAGGATTGGGACACGTAAGACGTGTTTTTGTCATCAAGTGAGGCACAAGGAAGCTAAAAAGAAGGGAATGCAGTATCTGGTACTTGACATGTTTTACACATGCTTAATAAACTAAATTTGCAATGCAATACAATAATTACCTCTTCCTAGCTAAAGGTAGCAAGGTTAAAGAATTAGTCAGACTTAGCCTAACCAAATCTGAACCAGGGCAATCCACCCAACTTTATCACCAAGGTGAACATATTTTTTGATAGGTAAGCATAGGTAATATCAGTATAAACCTACATTTTAGTTCTAGCCAAAAATAATACTTTCCTGTGCCTTTAAGAATGAATGAATAATGTACTTTAAACCTGCTCCAAACTGCAACTAGTTTCATGAAAGCCTATTTTGTACTGAACCGGCGAGATCCTACTGTATTTGTAATTAACCGTACTAACAGTATATACCGGTATATGGAAATGTATTTACTTAAACCAACGTTCGAACACACAAACCTATCAGAGAAAAATCTCATACCCAGATTATTCCGTACTGGATTATATCTGTTGTATTTAAATTTATTCCAGTACCATAGGCATGTTGATTCCAAAAGCGAATACTGAAATAGCGAATACTGAAATAACGGGTTTACTGTATGCATGAAAACAAAAAACGAGAAACCCCTAAATTAAAACTACTGTTTGTGACCTTGAATCTAGAGTCTATGCATGCAATATGTACAAAAAAAATCCATACGAAAATAAACTACTGGTACTGTATGCATTAAAAACAAGAACAAGCAAGAAAACACAATAAAGTAAACTAGGGATTGCCGAACCTTGAACCCGAGCCTGTGCATGCGATATCTTGCCAGAAGGAGGCGGAAGTCTGTGTGGGTGAGTGCGTTGTTAGAGATGTCCAGTGTGTGTAGGTTCACTGCCTCGCACACACACCTTAATAAGTCACTACAGCCAGTCAGACACCCACCACTCAGATCCAGGTGTGTCAGGGGAACAACCAGGACACACAGACACTCAGAGTACTCCATCACCAGCCGCTGACGATGTGCTGAAATTAGTATGGGGTGCGTTAGTATTATAAAAGAAAAAAACATTCCCGTACAGCAACAAGAAGGTGTGTGAGTCGGGGCTGGAGCTCATAAAGTGAACAAACGGGCAACCAAAGATTGACAACTAGCCGGCTAGTATAATAATAAAGAAAAACCATAATTTGCACAAGATTTCATGACAATATAAAAAGAATATGAAATATCCTATCAGATAAGATGAACTTAATAAGGTACATTGATCTCAAGGTTATTACAGTAGTTAAAAAGAACCACAGAAAAGGATTTTACTGCATTTACCAATTTCCTTCATATTCTGGTTGGTGCAAAAGTTCCCTTTGACCATGTTTGATTCCACCCCCTATTTTTGCCCAGATTTGGTCCCAGTAATTAGCTTCGGTGAGGAGAGGTCAGGCAGAAGGCTGAAGACACCAGTCGAACAGGTGAGTACTCCTAGGTTGGGCAATGGGCTGGTACCGATAATAGGGAGGATTAGAACTCTAGTTTCACCTATACAGGGTGTCTCGCGAGCTGTAGTGGAGCCGAGGAGAGATAAAATATTATGCAAAATTTTAAGCAAAAAATATTCTATAAATATATATTTTTTAAGAGCTGGTTTAGGAGTAATTCAGGGGATGTATTAGTGAGAAGCGAGCAGTGGTGGGTATGCTGCCATTGTTGTGGCTGGCTACTACCGCCCAGTGTTGCCGTCAAGTGATTCTTTTATTATTTTTAATTTACATGTTCTTGTTTTGAATTAAGGTTTTTTTTTAATAAACGTTTGGTGCATTATAATGGAGGTTTAATATGTGAGAAATTCTAATGTGGCCATGATAGTGTATCTTTGACCAGTGTGTGAGGTGCCTCAGCCCTCAGTTCCCACCACACCATACACACCACCGCTCGCTTGTCACTAACACATATGCTGTAATTACACCTAAACCAGCTCTTTAAAAATATATATATTCATAAAGTATTTTTTTGCTTAAATTGCATAATCTTTCATCTCCCTTCGGCTCCGCTACAACTCACCTCCGCTACAACTCACGAGACACCCTGTATATACGGAATACATATATATATATATATATATATATATATATATATAAGGGGAAAAAATTGTGTTTTCCATTTCTATGGTTCTTCCTAAACTTTACCAAAAAACATAATATATATAGCCTATACGGTATATATATATACTGTACCATTTAAAGATGTAGTCATTGTAGTTGAACTTCCATCGCTGTGAAAATCATCACTCAAAGAAAATGGTTTAAAAGTTTTGATAAATTCTTGACCATAAGCATCCACATAGAGTCTAATCACATGCTGAGTAACTGGGCTATTTCTAGCCAGTATGCAGCCACTATTTTGACAGCTAGAGCTAGTTTTATTTACACAGCTGCAGCCACCACCTTTATTTAAACAGTTGCACCCATCTTTATCTAAACAGCCATCATCTTTATTTAAACAGCTGCAGCTACCACGTTTATCTAAACAGCAAGCCAGAATCTGTTCCCCTATTATCTGTGGCAGGTTTTCTAGAGACTCCACGAGACCCATGTGTCTTGAAATATAATCTAGACACACGTTGAACAGAGATGTGGGAATGGAAGCCAAAGTTGGACACTCGTGATTTTGACATATTTCTGACATTTCCTGGATGAAAATTTGACATATATTACAATTTTAGGTATTATTACAGAATAACTGGGTTTTCGGCTAGGATCGAGCAGTGTTACCACATCCGGCTCGGTCCCGGAAATTTGCCCCAGTCACTTTATGATAGTTTACACTGGTTATATCCCGGTAGTTTACCCAGGTTAGGTCCCGGTAGTCTACTGTGGTCTAGGTTAGGTTAGGTCAGACTAATTTCCAAATTATGTTTGTAAAACAAGGCATCAACGAGAGAAACACCATAGATGAAAAATGTTAGAATGGTCCAAAATAGTGGGTAATGATACTAAAATATACAATATAGTGAACCCAGTTCTTCTGTAAATTTACCGTATTTTAATTTGTTTATAGGCATTGTCTAAATAAGTGGGTAATGAAGGAGAAAAACCATACGCGATAACGGTAATTCTTTCAATATTTACCTTCTTTTTCATTATTCATTGGTATAGAAATGTTTCAAATGTTTTCCTGATCAATTATATGCTTATAGTTTTTTTGGTTTCCGAATATATGTATCACTGTCACACACGTTGTCATTTAATTAAACTCAAATACAAAATATATATATATATGTATCACTGTCACACACGTTGTCATTTAATTAAACTCAAATACAAAAAAAAATATACAGATGCATCACTGTCACATGTTGTCATTTAATTAAACTCAAATACAAAACAAAAATATACATGTATCAGTCACATATGTTGTCATTTAATTAAACTCAAATACAAAAAATATATATATATGTATCACTGTCACACATGTTGTCATTTAATTAAACTCAAATACAAAAAATATATAGATATGTATCACTGTCACACATGTTGTCATTTAATTAAACTCAAATACAAAATATATATATATATATGTATCACTGTCACACATGTTGTCATTTAATTAAACTCAAATACAAAAAATATATATATATGTATCACTGTCACACATGTTGTCATTTAATTAAACTCAAATACAAAATAAAATGATGTGTAATATAATGCCAAGGCGTGAACTGACTGGTGTTATCACTGTTAAAAAATTTTTGTACTTTTGTTTTGTTTACAACTTTAGCCAATTTGAAGTTAGCAGTGTTGCCAGATGACTCAATCACCGAGAGCAGTGTTGCTAAATGCCTGAGTCGCTGAGAGCAATGCATACTGGGTGATTTCTTTTATTTTCTGTTGTGCATGCTTACCCTTATAACTACAAACTATTATTTACCAAGTTTTTACTCCCGGCGCACGTACACTGTAGTGAGGATACTTGTGATAGTAAAGATAATTTAAGATAATATTTAAATTAGTATTTCCCCTTATCAGCCTTACCAGCTGATCCTTTGCTGCACCCCTCCACCGCAACCCACCCTCGGAGAAAAGGGAACACTGAACTGAAGTTATCAAGTTTTCAAGTTTTAGGTCCCGCAGAGGGCCGCTCATGGGCAGCATAATATGCGGGGGTTGTGCAGGGGATTTAGGGATCCAGGGTAGGATTAGGAAGGGGGTTAGGATGAGGGTGGATTAGGTCAGGGACTGTGGGTTGAGGATTAGGATTGGGGAGGTAATGATTGGTGATCCTATTTCTAAACGTGTCAAGAGTGGGGCTATTAACTATGTGAGATGGGAGATGATTCCACTCTTGAATGCTGCGGGAAAAGAATGAGTGCCTAAATATATCAGTGCTTGTCTGGTATGTATGGTATTTTAAGTTGTGGCTGCCTCTAGTGGATCGTATACTTGTAGGGTGTAGATATGTGTCTTTATCTATGTCAACTAACTTGTTTGTGATTTTGTATATCATCTGTTGTCTGTGTATCTGTCTTTGTGTTGCCAATGGGTCTAGTTTTGTGTCTTGTTTAATTAAGCAAAGTGACTGATGTAGTGTGTCTGTAATCACGTCTGGCCCATCTTGCAGTTTTGTTTTGTATGGACTCTAATTTATTTATATTATTGTAAGTGTGTGGGTCCCAGACAGTGTCGCAATACTCTAAGTGTGGCCGAACGAAAGTATTATAGGCAATAATTTTGATGTCTGTATTACACCTGCTGAGGTTCCTGCGCAAGAACCCCAGGACCTTACTGAACAGGAAGCAGAATAGCAGATGCAACAAACACCGTGCACGATTCAAGGAAGTAACCCGAGGGATGGTTGTATGGGATGTATGGGTTGTATGGATGGTTGTATGAGAGAGATGAAAGCCAAAGTGAATGGCCTGGGGGTGAAGTTGAGGCTGAATGAAGCAAATTGGTCCTTGGTGGCAAGTTTACTTGCGGATGACACTGTGTTGACGGCTGAGAGTGAAAGGGAGTTACAGAGAGTGGTAGGCGAATTTCAGTCTGTGTGTAAACGAAGGAAACTGAAGGTGAATGTTGGTAAAAGTAAAGTTATGGTATTTGAGAGAGCAGAAACTGAAGTTATTGAATTTGCTACACCTTACAGAGTGGGAGTACTAACTGGGATTAAGTGTGAGATAACTCTGAGGGGTGAGAGGATGGAGGAAGTGAAGGAGTATAAAGGGAGAGAACATTGAGGGGTAAACAGGTCATAGGATCACTGGGGAGGATTATGAAGGGTAGAAGTGTGAGTATGGAAGTGAAAAGGAGACTATAATGTATCGGCTGAGGGGGTCCCCGTGGGAATTTTTTTTACCCTTAGTTCAACCTCTAATTCATAAACTAGACCATCTGGGGTGTCATAAAAATGAGGGTAGACTTTTGGCATGCTGGTCAGTTGGCCAAAATTCAAGGCTTTATTCGAGGCAACTTTGGCAAAAACCGGACCTAAAATTAGGGGTGAAGGAAATTCAATGTTGCATATCTCGGTCCTGAATCACTTTAAATTAATGAATGACCACTCAAAATATTTGTATTTAAAAATTCTACAAGATGATATATGAAACATGACATTATATTAGATATGTAGGTCACTAGAGGTCAAAAGGTCATGAAAATTTGAATTTGCTGAAAATCTGAGTACCCCAGCAATATTTGTCATTCCACCTCAAAAGCAAGATTATTTTGGAGATTTCTGAGTTAAATCTTTTACTTTGGACTTCAATAAACATATCCCAACAACCTATGTTTCATTATTATCCATAATATAATATCTACTGAGTGGCCTGCTGCCCTGCCCAGTGATGATGTCCCCACTCAGCACTCACCAACCAGGGAAACCACAAAGAGACACCATTCACCTGACTGATATATATATATATATATATATATATATATATATATATATATATATTGGAGAGATATGAAGCAGAAAATGTTACGGAAACATATATTACAGAAATAGAGAAAAAGATAGAAATGTAGTTGAAAAATAAATATATAAGTAAAATAGAGAAATGAATAATAAAAATATAACTGAAAATTACGTTGTGGAAATAAAGAAAAATAAATACAATAGATGAAAATATAGTAAAATACATTGACAAATAAATACTGTAGAATGAACAGAAAAAAAACTATAACATATTATACTTTAGGCCACAGGAATTCTTACACAGGCTACATTGAAAGAGAGGTCATTCATTACTCTGGAAGTACTGCAATGAATGGTCTCCCAATTAATTGACTCGGTGATTGCAAAACAACAAATCTAGTAATAATTTTGTATTTCAGGTACAGTCATGAGCACTAATAAATATCCATGTATGCTTCGAATACCCAGAGACAGTAAATAAATACACAATAAGATCTCCATTGGAATTACTTCATTGGTGAATTGGACTGATCAAAGCTTCAACCAAAACTGTATACTTATTAGTGCTCGTGACTGTACGTGGTCATACATTTCCTATATGTTATTATTTTGTACTCGAAAACAACAGCGTGTATACGAATTCTTGCGGTCAACTGTACAACCACAATCAAATAACCACCGACACTTTCCTTCCATGGTAGTAAATATCTTGGAAATAAAAAACAACATGTGTATGATTTTGCAGCACCTCATAATAATAATTGAGGGGGTTGAGTTTCCTTCCATGGTAGTAAACATCTTAGAAATAAAGAACAACACGTGTATGATTTTGCAGCACCTCATAATAATAATTGAGGGGGTTGAGTTTCCTTCCATGGTAGTAAACATCTTAGAAATAAAGAACAACACGTGTATGATTTTGCAGCACCTCATAATAATAATTGAGGGGGTTGAGTTTCCTTCCATGGTAGTAAATATTTTGGTAATATAGAACAACACGTGTATGATTTTGCAGCACCTCATAATAATAATTGAAGGGGTTGAGTTGACGTACCGTAAGGTCTTGTATGATTATAGTTTGATATGATACTGATTAATTTACACGTTGGAAGGAAAGTGTCGGTGGTTATTTGATTGTGGCTGTACACTGGGTCAAAAAAGTATCGCACAGGTGGAGTCTGATGGTTCTGTAAATGATCGCTACAGCTCATGATAAACAAACTGTACACTACTACTGACTGCTTGACATAATAGGGTTCGGTAAATAAAAGGATTCAAACCCATGGGACTGACACATTCGGCTCTGGGCCTTAGGAATTCGTACACACATTCTAGGCTCCTCCTGGGTTCACAACACACAGAAAATATAAATCATCTATGTACAGTCACGAGCACTAATAAGTTTACAGTTTTGGTTGAAGCTTTGATCAGTCCAATTCACCAATGAAGTAATTCCAATGGAGATCTTATTGTGTATTTATTTACTGTCTCTGGGTATTCGAAGCACACCTGCTGGATACTTATTAGTGCTCGTGACTGTAACTGCAACACAACATAATAATAGGTTTGTTGTTTTGCAGTCACCGAGCCACTTGGTAGACCATTCACTACAGTGCCTTCACAATAATAATGATGAACCTGTATACGAATTCCTGTGGCCAACTATATAATACAGTGTTGGTAAATCTGGAGCAACTAATTCCTCCAAACTAATCCAAGCAATATTTAATTCACCTGATACTGTTTTCTGACATAATTTGGAGGAATCAACAATACCCTTTAATAATTATACCTAAACAGTAGTACTACCCCTTTCATTAACAAAAGTAAAGTTCACCACTCAGCTAAAATTTTCCTGGCAAGCGTTCACTGCACTCTTTCATGACAAGGACTAAAACCCGTGTGTGTGTGTGTGTGTGCGTGTATATGTGTGGTTGTAGTCATTGGATTCTCATGGGTCCCGCCTACCCGTATGTATTGTTGCCTGCCTGTTGATTGACGCTACGGCGCAATGAATTAAAAAAAAAAAAAAAAAAAAAAAAAAAAAAAACGGCGCAATTAATAATAATAAAAAAAAAAAGGACTAAAACTCATAACAATCATGATAATACAGACTCATACTTCAAGAGGTGGAATGACGTCAACTGCTTCGAAATGAACCTAAGACACTTCCTTTTGGTGACGAGTTCAGTAATACAACCAAAAGAACAAGTACAAAGTTAAGAGTGTTGGTAAATCTGGAGCTACTGATTCCTCCAAACAATTCCAGGCAACAGAACAACATTATTTTTGTTAATCTGGTCCTGTTTGCTTGCATATTTTGGAGGAATCAACAGAGACCTTCCAATTCACCAACAAAGAAATCACCTACCTCCCTTTAACTGCAAACTCTGAGAGGCTTCATGAACACCTTCCCAAAATTCCACTTCAAATATACGTATAATAGTTGAGGAAATAATATGATAAGAGCCAACAGTTAAAGGGTCAGTGCTTCCATCCAACTATTCTACAAAACTGTGATTCTTTAGACGTGTCAACTAAGGCGTGGCTGCGTGTGGTTCCTCTGGCATATATACTGGAGTTCGGTGGAGGCAGACTCGGAGCTTCTGAGACATCTGTTGTGTTCCTATCTTTTCCTCTCTTACATTCACAATATTTTCCTCTCTGTCAGTCACGCCTTCACTCGGTCACTCCTGCACTCCCTCTCACTCAGACAGCACCAGGCAGGACACATAGCGAGGGTGAAAAGTGAGGTGTTGAAGCCCAAAACATCCCGGTATAGACAGTGAGAATGATAAGGAAAGCAAAGACCAGACGGAACACACACAGAGGCAGGTGGTAAAGGCTAACTAACACATACACCGAGAGATATACAACAACAAGGGTGGAAAGTGAAGTGTTAAAAGGCCAAAACATCCCGGAACACACAGTTAGGGCGTCATTAAATCAAGTCTGGTGAAGCCTTTATTAATTAAGATATTCTGTTACGGTACACAGCTGACCTAAACCACAACAGCCACTATGGAACAACGACAACGGCAACAACAGAACGACGAAATCCAGGAGGTAAGTCCAGTGCACAATATCAATATATCTGTACACTCGTGATACATAATTTCTGACCAGAGTGTGAGGAGCAGAAAGCTTCGAATCGCCTGGTATTGTTCATTTCCCCACCCAGTACACCTATAGAGGCTGAGTTCGAATGCAGGGTATGTGTGTGTGTGTGTGTGTGTGTGTGTGTGGTGCCTGCCGTTCGTCTCTCGTCAGGGATTACTTATCACGAGTGTACCTTTACCTTTTTGTCTCCTTAGGAAAAGAAAATGATCGCTGTGTTGTGGGAGTGTAATTTTGTTCTTGCATCTATAAATAAAGTGTCCCGTTTGTGCACTAGTTTCATTCTACAGTGTGTTCGAGCCATGTTTAAGGACCCTGTGATCGTGAATGAAAATTGGAGGCTTCTAATTCCTCCTGACTATGCCACGAAACAAGCTCCTTCCATATAGGTGTTGTTTCGTGGC
Organism: Petrolisthes cinctipes; assembly: GCA_033782935.1. NCBI lineage: Eukaryota > Metazoa > Arthropoda > Malacostraca > Decapoda > Porcellanidae > Petrolisthes > Petrolisthes cinctipes. Next base: position 57,393 of record JAWQEG010003107.1, on the reverse strand, counting down.
AATATTTGAAGGACTCGTTTACCTCCAATTTTCTGACTACAACACAGGGTCCCTTAATACTTCTTCAACTGTCCCTCTTTTCATTTTATTTCCTTTCTGCTTGCTGTCCCACCTCTCTTATCACCTTGCTCTGGCGCTATATGACCTCGCTGTTGCGGCGCCTAATGTCAATCATGATTAATACGGCAAATCATTCGTGACTCGGACATATTCTTAGATAAAATTTGCACACTTAAAACAGTAAGACAAGATTGGAGGAGTAAGGAAGGCTGGAGAAGCTAAAATCTGAGGCCATTTAAGGGGAGATTCTCTTGTTGGTGAATTGGAAGGTCTATGATTCCTCCAAAGTATGCCAGGAAACAGACGCCCTCAGTGATACTAATAGGGGATCTGTTTCAAGGCATAGTTTGGAGGAATCGGAGGCCTTCCAATTCACCAACCACAGAATCTCTCGTTAAGGTGGTAATTCGTTTTTGGTACATTGGAGTGCCTTGATTCCTCCAAAATATGCTAGGAAACAGGACCAGAAGAGCAAAAATAATGGTGTTCTGCTGCTTGGAATAGTTTGGAGGATTCATCAGTTGCTCCATATTTACCAACACAAAATTTCCCCCTTAACGTCAAAACCTAAGTTGATTTTGTTGGGTTGACTGGCGAGCGAAAAAAAAACCCGCTACGTTTTACCCTTCAATGTTCCAGGCAGACAGTCGAGTGATTTTTTTTTTTTTTTTTTTTTTTTTTTTTTTTTTATCTGGTTCCTATCCTTTCATCATCTATTGTAAACAAATTGAAATGCTCTACTCTCGCACCCCCTAAACCCCTCCCCCCCCCCAAGCCTGTCCCCCTATTCCCGCACCTCCTAAAAGTTCTCGAAATTGTGGTAGTTAGCGGGACACACACACACACACACATACACACATATAGGGTCGATTCCAGTCATTCGAACGAAAGAATGTTAGCCTTGTAAATTTCTTAATGGGCAAATTATTTAACGAATTTGGCGAGTAAACTATGCAGTGATCATCATTATCTTACTGTGTCATAGATTTTGTGAATGTGGATACTCAGCTTTTGGAAAATAGTGAAGCCTTACAGGTGTATGTGGTTGGTTGGGAAGCTAACAAACCAATACCACTGTGGAATCGACCCATACATAGATTAACCAAGTATTTATATTTGATACTTATGGCTGAAGAACCTTACTTTATATATTATTTCATTATTATTTCATGAGGTTAATTTCCCATCCATAATGAACTAACTGACTGCCTGAGTGAAACTGGAGTGGCAATTTACACTTAATTAAGGGGGAAATTTTGTGTTGGTAAATCTGGAGCAACTAAATCCTTCAAACTATTCCAAGCAACAGAACACCATTAATTTAGTGCTCTTCTGGACTTGTTTCCTAGCATACTTTGGAGGAATCAAGGCACACCAATGTACCAAAAACGAATTAACACCTTAATTAAGTTTTATTTTTTGTACAATTTTCCATTCGACCTTTTTTTGCAGCCGTCGTCGTCGCCACCTTCAAGGACTGCTGGGATGGATAGAGTGGATCTTTTTAGTCGTCGTAGTCGTAGCAGCAGCAGCAGCAGTAGTCGTCGTCGTCGTCGTAATCGTCGTCGTACTCTTGGCTCTCGTGACTCGTCTCTGCGATTCGTCACTCCCTCGCTCTCCTCGACACACTCACTCGACTTCAGGTAAAATATAACTTACAGATTTTTTTTTCCGTGTAGTGGGACTTCAGCTGGAGGTAGTGTCTTCATCTTTAATGGGATGGTATACTTTTAATTAAGGGGGGAAGTTTTGTGTTTGTAAATCTGGAGCAACTGAATCCTCCAAACTATTCCAAGCAACAGAGCACCATTATTTTTGCTCTTCTGGTCCTGTTTCCTGGCATACTTTGGAGGAATCAAGTCACTCCAATGTACCAAAAGCGAATTACCACTTTAAGGGGAGAAACCTGCTGTGGGAAATATTAGGGGGCTTTGATTCCTCCAAAATATGCCATGCAACAGAATCCCTCCACATTTATAAGACTGTAGAGATGTGTTTCATGATGAGTTTGGAGGGCTGTGTGTGCTCCAATTTGTCCACAACAGGTTACTTCCCTTAATTAATAGATTGGAGCGCCTCGATTCCTCCAAAGTTTGCCATGAAACAGACCCAGATGAAGAAAAATAATGGTATCCTGTTGTCTGGAATAGTTTGGAGGAATCATTTGCTCCAGATTTACCACCCAAAACAATGTGCTATATACCACCACAATGTCTTTTCCTTTGTTCCTGTATAAGAGACTGCATGGTTCAATAGTCATGAGGACCAAGAGGTCTATTGCTGTTTGGAAAGTACAGTATTTTGTAGTCCTTTGTGTCGTTCTTTCCCACCTCCGAAAGGTTTCATAAGGATTACAAATATCTTTTAGAAATAAGTCTCTAGATTCTAGTTATTAAGATATTCATTAAAACATAGGTGTAGAGAACATTTAATTAGCTTTAGATAATGCATATATTGTTGGCTGCAAATCCTTAGTTCCATTTGTACGTGTACGAGAACTTAGAAAGCTTCCTTAATCTATGCCAAGACACAACACTCCTTAATTAAGGCAGTACCATACACGTCTACTTGAACCTCCACATCAGTAAGTTTTATTAGTTCAACTACCGGTAGATTTGGTACCCCTTAACATTCATCACATTATAGGTGGGACTTAAACCAAACTTATAAGAAAAAAAAACTAAAACTCTCAATATGGAAAGTTGGAGTAGCTCTTGATAACTTTCATAACTGATACTCCATTACTTTTCGACATCACCACAGGTCCCAGGAGGATGTGTCTCTGTGGCTGAATGGTGACTCCAGCCTGGACTTGTCGCCACTGCCAGGGGACTCTAGACTGACCATGTCCCTGCCTGACCTCTCTGACTTGGAAGACCCCAGGGACCTGAATGCTGGCTGGACATACTGCAAATCTCCAGTCACTTCCACATCATCTGGGGCAACGTTTCTTACGTACCCGTCGTCCGTCAGTATTCCCCTTCCTTCCTCTAGATCAAGTTCAGACACAGCCTTTGATAAGAGGTGCAGCGACCTGATTGATCTTGGGCTACAGTTGTGCCTCAGCCAGGATGCAGAAAGTAACTCTGAGTTGGAGGCAATCGACGCCGAACTGAGTAAGAGTCTACACAAATATAATGAAGAAAGAAATGAGATCGCGAAAGATCTTGCGGAGTTGGAGAAAAACGCCAAAATGTTACAAAAGGAGAATATGAAAATTGGTAACGGTTTTCAGGGTTCCAAAGAAGAGTTGAACAAGATTGAGGAAAAAATAAGAGATATGGAAGATTACAAGATTAAATACGAAATGTGGAAGAACGGATCTGAAGGAGGCATGAGCAAGGAGGCACAAGAAATCGAAATAGTGAAAGGAATGCTGAATTTGAAGTTGGATATTGAAAATATTGGGGAAAAGAATGATAAACTAAAGGAAGATGCAGGACAGTTGACAGATGTTAGTTGTGGAGAGGAGGGAAAAGTAGACAAGACTGAGGATCAAGGCACACAACTGCAAACACAAGTTACAGACCTAGGAGAGGACTCGAATGTGTCTGAAACCAATCCAGAATTTGGGATCCCAAGTCAGACTGTGGAAGAATTAGATCCTAAAGCTAATGAACTAACCGTAAGAACTAAATCTCGACAAACACAGACGTTGGAGAGTCAAAGCACAAATCTAATGGATAACTTGCTGGGAGATTATGTGAGGCTGAAGAGGGATGATGAAAACTGTCCTCCCAGCCAGAATGTGGCAACATCGACTTGGGCCACTGATCGTTCAGTGAGACCAAAAATCTTTCCAGAAAAGAAGGTCAAGGAACATAACTGGATATTAAGAAATACAGAATTGATAGGAGAGTATGTGAAACTGAAAGAGGGTGTCGAAAAACTTAACCTAGACTCCAAACAAAGGCCTACTCTGGTTTCTGAACCATCAGTACGACCAAAAATCCGGACTAAACCTCAGAAAGGGAAATTTTACACTGTGACCACAACTGCTGATGTTCACTGCCAATACGATGGTACTCTATCTGAAGCTCTACCAGTGAAGGCAACGACCCCACCTCTTCTGCCAATGAAAAAGCGCAAACACATTGTTGCTGAAGAGATACTTGCTGAACCTTACGCAGAATCAGAACTTTCAAATCCAGCCAAGGCAATCCAGAAAGGTTCCTCGAGTATCAGGAAGCAAAAATCCTATGCTAATATTTTAAAGGCTTCTAAAGTGGTTGAGGACGAGTGGGAGGACATCGTGAGTGAAGGGGTGTTTGGTGCAGTTGGAGGTTCTACTATAGTTTCAAGAGCACCACGACCCTCTCTACTTCCGGAAAGAAGGAATTTGATCTCCAAAGGCAAGTTACGCAGTAATTATGGAACTATTGGGATGCATCTGCCTCCCATCAAATCAAAACTCCACGACTATGTTAACATTGGATTGGGTCTACTTCAAAGTTTACAAGAATCTGTGGTACGTGAATCATTGACATCACGCAAACAAGAGGCTGGTCTGTCAGATACCCAAATTACTCGTTACTGTGATCGTCTGGACCAACTACTTCAAGAGGATGAAGATGTGTACATTGATATGGCTCCTGATGATTACTATAGAGATATGTATGAGGACGGACTTGAACCAAACCAGAAAAGTATTCAACAAACTAAGTTCGAGCTTTTTAAGGATTTTATGATTCCTATTTATTCCTTAATTGAACCTGTTGAGAACAGTCCACAGGAGAAACATAACCTTGAATTCCGTCAAAAGCTGAAATCTCGAGTTGGCGCGAGAAAGTTGCAGGAAAAGGCCAAAAAAGAACAGAAAAAAAGGAAAAAACTGAGTGACATGGTTGATAAAAACAAAGTCCGGACAGAACGCCTCAAAAAGCTGACAACTCTAAAGATGATTGAAACGGCTACACTAGAAAAATTAGCCATCCAATCCAAGCGCCAAATCATGAGGCTGACGGCACTAGTGAAGCAATCTCAGGTCAGTACCAAGGAGCTACGAACTAAACTGAAGAAAACTCGATCCCAGGAAATGAAGCTGGTAGCCGAACACGCTTATGGACAAGGACGACGTTGGAAACATCTCGTCCGTCACATAAAATCAACAACAACTAAGAAGCTGAGTCCAGGGCGTGCAGAGTCTCCAAACACTGGCCAACGATCCCCAACACCAATGAAAAGATACAACCAGTCGCCCACCAAGAGGCACGTCCAGGGGTTGAGTCCCAAAATGACGCGTTTGTGTGACAAGAGGGAACACTTCCAGAATGTGTCCTCACGATTGTCTCAGGCCGGTGACCCAAGCACCGTGCGACGTAGGGTGACCTTCTCCGTCCCAGACGAGCAGACCAAATCGGATGGTTTGCGGTGAGTACCTCTACAGACTCAATGATGAAAATATATATAGCAGCTAAATGTATATAAAACATGATTCATTTTATACATCAATTCTTTTGACAATGGGATTTATTAATAGGTCCAGGAATTAAATGGTGGACGTGCTAAAGTTTGCTTACAATATTTCAGCTATATTGCACGATATAATATTATAATGCACAGCTTAATCTGTATTATGAGTAAAACGAGAGTTAGGAGTCCCTCACAAAAACCAAAATATATATATATAAATCGTCTAGGGGTAGTGAGAGAAAAATGTGTAAAAGACTCCTTCAGCTATTGTTTTGGGGTTTAACTACAGTATTTAATCTGTGTTTTCCTTCGTCCTCGTACACAGTTACTCTGTATATGGTCCCAAGTTAACCTCAAAGCAGAAGCGTGAGAAGCGTTCCCGTAGACACTGGCGGCAGGAGGACAACACAAGTCCACCACTACCAGCTTCTGACAAACATCACCAGGGGTCCACAGACTCTCCACAACCACCACACACTGTCAGGTTAAATACTATGAATTATTCTTGGGACCGTATGCAAGAAAAAAATTTATGGGTTAGAGAATGATGAACACTAAACGAGGGCTACATGCAATACATGAGTTATATATATAAATGTCTAAAAAAGATGGTCATTAATATTTTAAGCCATTCTTGTAGGCAAGTGTGTTTATGCACATTGACAAACAAAAAATAGTAGACTATGGTGTTTGTGAAGCGTGGCTCGTTGTTCACGTAACCATAAATAATTTTAACTCTTGTATACCCACATACTCCGCCAGTCTGGACCTGAACAGCAACGAGTCTAACCTTGGGAAGATGCAGTTTGAGGACCCACAGGACATCATTAACAGGAGGTTACAGGCAAAGAAATACTTCAGGAAGATGAGTCTGGCCTTCTGTTGTATGGTCAGCATCATCATCGCTTTGGTCGTCACCCTCCGTGAGTACTGGACTATCAAAGCCAAAGGTTATACAAGAATGGAGAAAACCTTTAGTAAATAACAAATAAATCTACGTATGAGTATTTCTGTAGGTATGGGTTGGATTTAAATATGGTTTTCTCTGTAGGACACTGCCACGATACGACTTTTAGTTTATTTCCAATCCTAACGAGGAAATTTTAGGTACTGTACGTAGCATTGTAAAAAAAAATAATAATAATCTGACAATTCTGTGTCCATGCACGTGTAATGTTCATCTTCTTTGCATGTGTCTAATTACATATCCCGTTTTGTTATATTTGCAAAACTTTCATTTGATAACGCATGTTTCAGTTGTCTGATACCAGGATGTTCTTTTACTGTCTTTTAATTTTTTTTTTTTTTTTTTTTTTCATTTTTTTTTTCATTTTTTTTTTTTTTCAGTTGGGTTCGTGCTCCTGAGGGTGAACAATGTAATGAACGAGAGGGAGTAAGAGTGGGAGTGCGTAAGTGAGTGTTCAGGCGAGACCTACAGTGATGCTCATGAAGGAGTCCCAAGAAGATTGTCCCTATGCAGAAGTTAGTGTCCCGTGACAGACTACAGGATCATCATTTGACTCAAGGTGTGTGTGTATATGGACCAAAACTATTTATTTTCCCTCGTGCTTCCTTTATTTTTCATAGCTTTTATTTTTATCAATATTTTTTTTTTTTTTTTGCTATTTCTTTTTCTTGGGCTGTTTTTTCCCTCACGGTTCTTTATTTCCATTTTTCCTTGCGTGTTTTTCGCACTCTGCCCCTCTTTTCTTTTTAACTTATTATTATTAAAATACACCAGAGACACAAAGCTGGGAGAAAATGCAAGTATTCTATCAATCCGAGGACCCCAGCCCCATGAATCCAACCTGAAGCAAAGAATTCCACTCCTTACTCGCCGTCCCTCTTCTTCTCCTCCCATCCCTCTACCTCCTTTCCCATTCCTTTTCCTCCTTTCCCATTCCTTTTCCTCCTTTCCCATCCCCCTTCCTCCCTTTCCCATCCCCCTTCCTCCTTTCCCATTCCTTTTCCTCCATTTCCCATTCCTTTTCCTCCTTTCCCATTCCTTTTCCTCCCTTTCCCATCCCCCTTCCTCCTTTCCCATCCCCCTTCCTCCTTTCCCATCCCCCTTCCTCCTTTCCCATCCCCCTTCCTCCTTTCCCATCCCCCTTCCTCCTTTCCCATCCCCCTTCCTCCTTTCCCATCCCCCTTCCTCCTTTCCCATCCCCCTTCCTCCCGTCCCACTTCCTCCTTTTCCTCTTCTCTTCCCTCCTCCCATCTGATAAACAAGGTCTTTCTGGCTAAGCACAGTCATCATTCACCCTGTACCAAGTCTTCATCCATTACAGCAGTACTCGGAGGACTATACTATTCCCTCATACAATGCCAAGAAACAAGTCCTTGGTGTACACTCGGATACCATAGTCTGTAGCCCACCTGAGTCTGAAGCGGCCGGCGGTTTCTGGACGACAGCCCATCCAAAACATCACACGAGGCCACACACACACACACACACACACACACATCTCGAACCAATGGAGGCTTTGGGTGGGCTGTCGTCTAGAAACCGACTACTTCAGATCTCTGGCTTCGATTCAGGTGGGCTAGAGACTATGGTATCCGAGTGCAAGATCTATAGGTATTCTAGATCTGAGTGTACAAGTATAGGGGAACTGTTTTGTAGTAGGTGAAGAAATACGTAGTTCAACAATTCCCAATCAAACAGTCGTGCAATCCTCTAGACTTCTGGTATGAATAAAACCAGCTAATGGCTCTCCTTACTTTCTTCAGGTCACAACTGGAGTGGAAATTGGCTTCATCACGAGTTTGCCCAACTACCACAAAGTCCATGACCAACTATATTACCACACGAAGGCAGGCAGCGGTGACGACTCAGATGGTATAGTGGACTCTGAAGAAAAGGGGTTGAACCTGCATACGGGGGTTGACCTGCATACGGGGTTGGACCTGCATACGGGGTTGGACCTGCATACGGGGTTGGACCTGCATACGGGGTTGGACCTGCATACGGGGTTGGACCTGCATATGGGGTTCGACCTGCATATGGGGTTCGACCTGCATATGGGGTTCGACCTGCATATGGGGTTCGACCTGCATATGGGGTTCGACCTGCATATGGGGTTCGACCTGCATAAGGGGTTCGACCTGCATAAGGGGTTCGACCTGCATAAGGGGTTCGACCTGCATAAGGGGTTCGACCTGCATAAGGGGTTGACCTGCATAAGGGGTTTAACCTGACGGGAACTGAGGGTTACTTACTAGTTTTTTCCAGACTGTGCCAAGGAGCAAACTACTTCACTGTGGGTGTTGTTGTTTCGTGGTGGTATTTGTAGGACCCAGTAACCTATATAGGAGTTCTAACTTGATCACAGGGTTGGTAAGGGACCTGTCTGTATGTGTACTAGTCGTCGAGTTGAGGACTATACTGATTCTTCCAAACAAGTCCACCAAACTGATTTCCTTACCTAGAGACTGTGTTTCGTGAAGCAGTTTGGAAGAATTTGCAGACATTATCACAGGGCATTGAAGGGGAGATTCTCTTGTTGGTGAATTGGAAGGGCTCCGATTCCTCCAAACTATACCACGAAACGGATCCCATTATTAGTAACACTGAGGATATGTTTTCTGGCATAGTTTGGAGGAATCCGAGACCTTTCATTCTAAAACAGAAATGTCCCCTTAAATAATAATTATGTCCTGTTAGTTTCATAAAGCTATTCCACAGTTTGATGGATTGAAGCATTTTTATTTTTTTAGCGTATTAGTTTTTAGACAATTATCTGAGTACGTATTTTTATCCTATTTTTTCTTGTCCAACTCTGTAACATTTTTAAGTGTTTATTTTACAGTGCATTGGTCATCAATACTTTTAAGTCTCATGACCAAGACGTCTATATTTTAAAGTCTGTAAAATTGTATTCTTAATTTTCTGTAATTGCTTGACCATAAAGGGAAAGTCGGAGTAGAATTTTAATGACAAAGTTTTCGTTACTTTTATAGTCTTTCCAAGTTGGACAAAGATACGGTACTATATACTCACTCTGGGTCAGCATGTCTGGACCAACTTTAATTTTAAGCATGAGTTGTAATGTGTAATTTAAGATCTAGTTGCTTTTTTTTATATTATTAGCTTAAGTACTGTATGTCTGATGATCAATATTTTACTGGAAGTTGTACAGCCACAATCAATTACGTACAGCCACAATCAAATAACCACCGACACTTTCCTTCCATCGTGCAAATAAATTGGTATCATATCAAAATATAATCATACAATAACACCTTATGTCAACTCAAACCCCCTCTCAATTATTATTTTTATGAGGTGCAGTAAGATCATACACGTGTTGTTGTTTATTGACCTGATATTTACTACCATGGAAGTAAATTCGACCCCCTCAATTATTATTATGAGGTGCAGTAAGATCATACACGTGTCGTTGTTTATTACCAAGATATTTACTACCATGGAAGTAAACTCGACCCCCTCAATAATTATTATGAGGTGCAGTAAGATCATACAGGTGTTGTTGTTTATTGACCTGATATTTACTACCATGGAAGGAAAGTGTCGCTGGATATTTGACTGTGGCTGTACATAATAACAAAATTAACGTGCCATGGAAAATTTGGTCATAAAGGGGCAGTATACATGTGGTATTTTGGAGCACCATGATTCCTCCAAAGTATGCCAGGAAACAGCAGGACCATATCAACAAAAATAAAGGTGGTTGGTTTGTTGCTTGGAATAGTTTGGAGGATTCAGTGGCATCAGATTTACCAACACTATACTACCCCCTTAAGAAGAGTCTTGTTATAATTATATTTTAATACTTTATTACTGTATTTGCTGTATTATTGTATTTCGGTAAAAATCTTTATTATAAATTGTTTTAAAGTACAAAAAACTGTCTCGTCTCGCCTGGAGCTCTGTCACACACAATATTAAATTGCATAATATTGAACACTAAACTTGGCTTCATTTTCCTTAGACTTTTATTAATACATGTGTTGTGAGATTGTTGACCTGTAATGTGTGTGTATATACGAGGAAAGGATGCTGGTATTAGTTTTGCAGAAGTATTGATTGAAGAGGACGTGGTTAGGTCATGTGAAAAGGAGAGACGTGCATGGGTTTGATTAAGAGAGTTTGAAGGGGGATACTATGAGATGGAAAGGGGTAGAGAATAGCAGGAGATAAGTGATAGATAGATAGCAGGGGTTCAGTGGGTAGTAAAGTCTTGGCAAATGATCTCTCCAAACTATTCCAAGCATCGGATTTCCATTGTTTTTGTTTATCTGGTCTTGTTTCCTGCATGGCATACTTTGGAGGAGTCTACGATCTTCAATGTACCAAAATTATAATACACCTTTTAATTAAGGGGGTGCGGGAGTAGGGGACAGGCTGGGGGGGGGGTTGGGGGGTGCGGGAATAGGGGGACAGGCTTGGATGGGGGTAGAAAGCCTGTCCCCCTACTCCCGCACCCCCCAAACCCCCCCCCAAGCCTGCCCCCTACTCCCGCACCCCCCTAAACCCACCCCAAGCCTGCCCCCTACTCCCGCACCCCCCTAAACCCACCCCAAGCCTGCCCCCTATTCCCGCACCCCCCTAAACCCACCCCAAGCCTGTCCCCCTATTCCCGCACCCCCCTAAAGCCACCCCAAGCCTGTCCCCAACTCCCGCACCCCCCAAAACCCACCCCAAGCCTGCCCTCTATTCCCGCACCCCCCTAAACCCACCCCAAGCCTGTCCCCTACTCCCGCACCCCCCTAAACCCACCCCAAGCCTGTCCCCCTATTCCCGCACCCCCTTAACACCCTGTAGGAAGACGGATGGGTGGAGACAGCGAGGTGGGGACAACAAGCACTAGAAGACGTGCATCTGAAAAATTTGGAAGGGAGTGGCTGAGGGCCGACACGACTGAGAGATAACAAAACAACAAGATGCCCTCGACACTCTGTAAATAAATGTGTAGCCACGTCCGCCCCCTAACCTTATCCCCCAAACAATAGCAATAACAAACGGAGCATACGTGGCCGCATTCTGAGCCACGTATACGATGTTCTATAAGGTGTAACTTGGTGCTATAGGTCCCATTGTAAATATCAATATTCTGAGATAACGTTTAAGCATTTTGATCTCGTTTTGAGCCACTGAATGCTAATGTTCTGCTGGTGGAGTAATAATGTCATGTGTTGTGTTATGTTATGATATGTTGTGTTGTCACGCTGTGTTGTGTTGTGTTGTCACGCTATGTTGTGCTATGTTGTGTGTTCAATAAAGATATTGTTTGGGACTTTGCCTCTGTGATATTGTCCGAAATGAAAGCAAGATGAATGTAGGAAGAAGGAAGGGAGGAATAACGAAAGGAGGGATAGGAATGGACAAAATGAATGAATATACAGTATAATGGATATTACGTGGAATGTATATAAACATAATTATTTAGGCATCGGGAGGGTGATGAGAGGTGTCGTGAATACAGCTCTAACCAAAGGGGACCGCCAGTGCTAAAATGGTTGGAACCCTTGTTATAGAAAGTTAAATCACCCATCGAAAATGAAAACCAAGTAAGTCTGGCCCGAAGATGACTGACTAAAGGAGAGCTCATAAAATAGTTGCCAGAATAACAGACCATTATGTATTCAGGTGTTGTCGTTGTTGTTGTTGTCATCATGAGTGGAAGGAATTGAGTTCTTCCTGCCTCGCCTCCTCCCGTACGATACGTAACACTAGTTGAATAGTTTGTGTCAGGGGTCGACCCACTATACCCTGTCTGTCCTCCTCCTCCTCCCCCTCCTCCTCCTCCCATTTCATTATGCTATAGCAACTGCATCATGTGTGTACTGTAAGTTCAGTGTTCCATCTGACTCCGTTCGTCTCACATCAAGTACTAAGGTGGTGGTTGTGTTGTACTACAGTAGGTGATGGTAGTGGTGGTGGAGGTGAGGGTATGTGATGATAGTAGTGTGTGTGTTGTACTACAGTAGGTGATGGTAGTGGTGGTGGAGGTGAGGGTAGGTGATGATAGTGGTGTGTGAGTTTTTTCTTCATGAGGGGGGAGAGGATTAAAGGCAAAAGTACCTTTATTATCTTCACTTGTAAAATGAAAAACAAAATGAGGGAGGTCCATAATCACGTCCACTTTTGTTCGAGATGCTTTGACAATACGACTGAAGGAGTACAAGTCGTAGTAAGGGGTAAGAATGAATGAATGTAGAGTGTTTTAGAGTTGACCAGTTATCTATATGAAAGATTGAGAATACCAATAACTCCATCAGAGCATTAGGGACCTTGGTGGAAAAGGAGTGAAAGTTAAACTGAGTAACTTGGGGAGTAATGCATGATGACGTGATAACTCCATAGACACACTCAGAATCATCGTACCGGTACCATGCAATTGTCAACATTTTACGGATATTCTTACATACGAGTACGTCCCTTTAGTGAATCAGTAAGACGAGGAAATTTGATGTGACGAAACCATTTTTTTTTTTTTTTCACTCTGTCTAGCTGGTGTTGTGAATGTTGAGCCTTCCATGGGAAATATTGAAACTACTTCCCTGAATCCTCCCAGTGCAACAAAGTCCTCCTGGGAGAGTTCAAAGATCTTATAAGAACGATAGGAAAGAAAAAAGAAATGAGACTGTGATATATGGAGCCCAACTGATAGAAAACTTAGATAGCAAAAGAAAAAAGAATAAAATGTTAAAAGTAATTAGCCAGGAATATTGGGCAATTAAGAATACGGGTAGGGTACTGAACTAACTGCTCTAGATTATTAATTAAGTATAGGAAAAATGAAGGCTTGTTTACCTGGTGGGTCAGTGAAGGGAAATGAAAGATAGAAGTGGTGGTGAATTTTAACATTTCCAAATAAAAAATCTGGAAGAGGACAATGGGATAGAATGGGATTGAAGATAGTCAACAAAATATGGATATAAGTGGAAGATATGAGGGTTATAGTGGAAGATATGAGGGTTATAGTGGAAGATATGAGGGTTATAGTGGAAGATATGAGGGTTATAGTGGAAGATATGAGGGTTATAGTGGAAGATATGAGGGTTATAGTGGAAGATATGAGGGTTATAGTGGAAGATATGAGGGTTATAGTGGAAGATATGAGGGTTATAGTGGAAGATATGAGGGTTATAGTGGAAGATATGAGGGTTATAGTGGAAGATATGAGGGTTATAGTGGAAGATATGAGGGTTATAGTGGAAGATATGAGGGTTATAGTGGAAGATATGAGGGTTATAGTGGAAGATATGAGGGTTATAGTGGAAGATATGAGGGTTATAGTGGAAGATATGAGGGTTATAGTGGAAGATATGAGGGTTATAGTGGAAGACGTAAGGGTCAAAGTGGAAGATATGAGGGTTATAGTGGAAGATATGAGGGTTATAGTGGAAGATATGAGGGTTATAGTGGAAGATATGAGGGTTATAGTGGAAGATATGAGGGTTATAGTGGAAGATATGAGGGTTATAGTGGAAGATATGAGGGTTATAGTGGAAGATATGAGGGTTATAGTGGAAGATATGAGGGTTATAGTGGAAGATATGAGGGTTATAGTGGAAGATATGAGGGTTATAGTGGAAGATATGAGGGTTATAGTGGAAGATATGAGGGTTATAGTGGAAGACGTAAGGGTCAAAGTGGAAGATATGAGGGTTATAGTGGAAGATATGAGGGTTATAGTGGAAGATATGAGGGTTATAGTGGAAGATATGAGGGTTATAGTGGAAGATATAACTTTTTACCTACAACCACCAAAGTTTTTATCACAATTTGGACTCGTATTGCCTAATTATTCATCTAGCGAGGTTTGATCCAAATCTACTTACTATTCATAAGCTTTAGAAATATCTGATTCACACAAAAACAAGCAAAACACAAACAGACAAAAACAACAAAACAAACAACCAAAACAGCCAAAAACAACAAAACAAACAACCAAAAACAAAACAACCAAGCAAAACAAACAACCAAAAACAAACAAGCAAGCAAAACAAACAACCAAAAACAAAACAAACAAGCAAAACAAACAACCAAAAACAAAACAAACAAGCAAAACAAACAACCAACAACAAAACAACCAAGCAAAACAAACAACCAAAAACAAAACAACCAAAGCAAAACAAACAAAAAACAAACAAAAAGTGAAAAAAAAAAACATTACAAACATTATTTATATATATACGTTTTCGAAGGTAACAAAAAAAAAAATGGAAGGCGATGAAGGAGCAGAGACAGTGACAGAGTTTGGCAAGAAAGGCCTGTCAGAGTCCCACTTCTCCCCTGCCGACTATGCCCTCTTCAGTCTGATGTTGGTGGCGTCTCTGGGCATCGGGGTGGTGAGTGCTGTGAGGTCCAGAGGCAAAGAGTCCACAAACGAGTACCTGCTTGGGGGTCGTTCCATGTCTCCTATCCCTGTCACTCTCTCCCTCGTTGGTGGGGTTGTATCAGCCATCTCTGTTCTAGGTAGGTGTGTGTTGGGTCAGTCCTGTGTGTCTGTGTGTGTGTGTGTGTGTGTTGGGTCAGTCATGTGTGTGTGTGTGTGTGTGTGTGTGTGTGTGTGTGTGTGTGTGTGTGTGTGTGATTGTTGGGTCAGTCCTCTGTGTGCGTATGTCTGTGTGTGTGTGTGTTGGGTGGGTGGGTGATTGTTGGGTCAGTCCTGTGTGTGTGTGTGTGTGTGTGTGTGTGTGTGTGTCTGTGTGTGTGGGTGATTGTTGGGTCAGTCCTATGTCTGTGTGTGTGTGCCTGTGTGTGCCTGTGTGTGTGTGTGTGTTGGGTCAGTCCTGTGTGTGTGTGTCTGTGTGTGTGGGTGTGTGTGTGTGTGTGTGTGTGTGTTGGTCATCCGTGTATTATTCAGTAGGTGTGTGATTTGTGTCTTTGTGTCTGCCAGTGGTAAATTGCCCAGGCCACAAGCCAAAGAAAAATAATAATAATAATAATAATAATAATAATAATAATAATAATAATAATAATAATAATAATAATAATAATAATAATAATAATAATAATAATAATAATAATAATAATAATAATAATAATAATAATAATAATAATAATAATAATAATAATAATAATAATAATAATAATAATAATAATAATAAATAAAAAATAAATGAAAAATAAATAGAATAAAATAAAACCAAAACAATAAATACAGGTATATAAAGATATACTTTGGAGGAATCAATGCTCTCCAATATATCAAAAGTATCCTACCCCCTTAAGGACCCTGTGATCGTGTATGAAAATTGGAGGCTTCTGATTCCTCCTGACCATGCCACGAAACAACCTCCTTCTCTATAGGTGTGTGTGTTTCGTGGCAATATTTGAAGGACTTACTTACCTCCATATTTCTGACTACATCACAGGGTTCCTTAAGGGGGTAATCCACTGTTGTTACATTGGAGTGCCTTGATTCTTCCAAAGTGTGCCAGGAAACAACATGACCAGATGAACAAAAATAATGGAGTTCTTTCTGTTGCTTGGAAGAATTTAGAACTTTAGAGGAATCAGTTGCTCCAAATTTACCAACACTATACTTCCACCCCCCCTCTCTCTCTAACTCTCTCTCTCTCTCTCTCTCTCTCTCTCTCTCTCTCTCTCTCTCTCTCTCTCTCTCTCTCTCTCTCTCTTCTCTTCTCACGTTCTTTCACCCCAAATCTCTCTCTCTCTCTCTCTCTCTCTCTCTCTCTCTCTCTCTCTCTCTCTCTCTCTCTCTCTCTCTCTCTCTCTTCTCTTCTCACGTTCTTTCACCCCAAATCTCTCTCTCTCTCTCTCTCTCTCTCTCTCTCTCTCTCTCTCTCTCTCTCTCTCTCTCTCTCTCTCTCTCTCTCATTAACGCCTAGACACTCCACCCCAGAAAGCTTACACAAACTTCAGATATAATTATAATCTTACACAACCCATCACAACCTTTACGCAACTCCTAAACACAATAACAACAACAACAACAAATTACTGTCTTACTTATATATACTTGTACTCCTTGTTCCATAATGCTGGCTTGTCGACAATCTTACATAAACCATACAACAATAGTTAATGTTTACGGTACACACACACACACACACACACACACACACACGTATACGTAGGCTACTCTCTTATTTTCTCTTACACATATTCTGATACATACACCTCACATTCTATCATTTTCTCTTTCTCTCACTCACAGACCACACACATACTCTCTCTCTCTCTCTCTCTCTCTCTCTCTCTCTCTCTCTCTCTCTCTCTCTCTCTCTCTCTCTCAAGCACACACACACACACACACGCAACTCTGAATATGTCCCCTTTCCAGGCCGACCCACCGAGGTATACTTCTTTGGCACTCAGCTGTGTGTGATGATGCTGGGACTGTTCCCTGGGATGGCACTCATACACCAGACTGTCCTTCCTGTCTTCTATCAACTCAAGCTCGTCTCACTCACTCAGGTATGATCTTGGCTTATCCATTAACTAACTGACTAAATAACTAAACAATTAAATACATGATTATATACAGTATATACATATGGAGTGCCAAACTATGATAGCCCTCTTCGGTCGGGCGAATACTGTACTAGCTACAAATATGATGGTGATATCATCTGAAAGTACATTTAATTCTTCTTTGCTGGAATCAATTTAAATGACAGTGAAAAGAAGAGATTTATCGACCGCATCCGAGCAGTTTCGTTTCGTGAGACCAATAACGTCGGTGCCTCATTTATAATCGGTCGTGTTTTGCTCTATGGCTCGAAGGGTCCGAGAAGATCTTGACGGAGCGCGTCATTCCCTTTCTTAAAGACTTTCAAATGTTCTGGGGGGAGGGGGGGTAATGTAGTGGTGGCATATTCCTATATATATATTCCATGTGCTGGTACGCCGCTCCCTGTTTCTTTGTGATCTCCCAGTCCCAGACAAGCCACAGTCTGGCGGTTTGATTATTCCCGTCCCCTGGCTCAGCTTAGAATACCCTTGGGAAGCCTTCCGCTTCCTCCAGGTATGAACTAAGGTGGGTGCAGCAGGTCAGGGGATGGCGTGATCACGTGATTGATGCTACATACGGGAACCTAGATCAAGGATATAAAAGAGCGGAGCGGCGCTTCTGAGAGAGACTATCCCAGCGAGCTACTAAGGAGGAAGGACCAACTGTACCTGCCGTCATCACACACCTGAAGTCCACGTGTTTGCACTACGTCCACACGCTGTTCCCCTGCCCTACACTACTACACAAGCAACACTGTAACTACCGACTCTTCACGACGCTACATCGGCAGGCTGGCCTTCCCCCATACCATATGTACTGTAACCCTTGAATGTTACCAAATAAACTGTACCGTGTATTCTAGAGTCTGTTCACCCGGGTAGATGCATAAGGAGCTTCCTAACTGTCTCAATATTTTTATTTTTCTCCCTATCATGCTTAGTTTACTCTGGAGAGGAGGGGGGGGGGGCAATCATTGTTTGACACTCCTTACAGTACACCAGACTGTCCTTACTGTCTTCTACCACCTCAAACTCGTCTCACTGACACTGGTATGTACAGTCACGAGCACTAATAAGTATTCAGGAGTGCTTCGAATACCTAGAGACAGTAAATAAAAGCACAATAAGATCTCCATTGGAATTGCTTCGTTGGTGAATTGGACTGATCAAAGCTTCAACCAAAGCTGTATACTTATTAGTGCTCGTGACTGTACAGTATGTATGATCTTAAAGTATCTATTAACTAACTGACTAAAAAAAACACTAATTACATAAATACATGATTATATATATACATTCGGATGTCACTTTTTTCTCAGTATAAACATTCAAACTACTTTTCATTCTGACCGTTTTCTGGGCAGTAGATTTGCAATTCCGACCCTTTTCCTGTACAGTCCAAGCAAATAATTGATCCTCTTCCGGACACAAATATTAAGGTGGTATATAGCACATTGGGTGGTAAATGGGTTAATCTAGAGTAAATAATTCCTCCAAACTATTCCAGGCAACAGGATACCATTATTTTTCTTCATCTGGGTGTGTTTCCTGGCATACTTTGGAGGAATCATGGCGCTCCAGTCTATCAAAAGTATACCATCCCATTAAGACCCTTTTCCTGTACAGTCGATCCACAACACTGACCCTTCTGCTCCCAGTACATAGAGTTGAGATACGGGTCTGCAGCTCTGAGGAAATTGGCCACCATGTGTCTGCTACTCACTAAGTTCTTCTACATGGGTATCTACTTGTATGCTCCCTCCCTCGCCCTCTCCACCGTCACCAGTCTCTCCACGTGGGCCTCTATGATCCTTATGGGGGGCATCTGTACCATCTATATCACCGTGGTAAGGAGTAACTCTAACCTACTCGTTGTCTATGTAATTATTATAAGCTAACCTATTCGTGGTGTGTATATAAATTGACATATATACTCGTTTTGTGTGTGTAAACAAACGTACCTACTCGTGTATATAAATTAACCTACTCGTAGATACCAAAAAAAGGGGAGGAAAGATGAGTATGGTGTTTATGGTGCTTACACAAATACATACATACACATACAGGGTGGGGTGAAGGCAGTGGTGTATACAGACGTCCTACAGACCATCCTCATGTTCGGTGGTGTTCTCCTGGTGGTGGTCATCTGTTGCGTCGACCTCGGAGGACCGTCAAAGGTGTGGAGCATCAGTGATCTGGGAGGCAGGATACAATTCTTCAAGTGAGTGATACATGAAGTTAACACTGAATTTCTATATATATTTATATCTTGTTGCGGCATTGATGATATCGTAGACTGCATGAAGCCGATTAACGAGGCCCAGGTCATCTCTCTCTCTCTCTCTCTCTCTCTCTCTCTCTCTCTCTCTCTCTCTCTCTCTCTCTCTCCTCTCTCTCTCTCTCTCTCTCTCTCTCTCTCTCGTACGGTAACTGAAATTTGTGCATGTAAGCAATATGGTATTATTTATGTTAAAATGCATCATGGTGTGAAACATTGATATTATTTCCATCGACAGGATTATTTGTTTGACTTCTCCACTTCTAATCATTACCACACCTCACCATGCACACCACCATCTTGACATCACAATCCAACACATCTTTTTTTTTGTCCATCACACCTCACTATGCACCACACACACACTCCCCTACACACACACCTTCACACTGCTTTAACGTGCTTTTCTCTAACACACCTTACTTCTTCTCATACTTCCCAACCTTACTACTTTTCAGACGTCCCAACCTTACTTCTTCTCAGACGTCCCAACCTTACTACTTCTCAGATGTCCCAACCTTACTTCTTCTCATACTTCCCAACCTTACTTCTTCTCATACTTCCCAACCTTACTACTTCTCAGACGTCCCAACCTTACTACTTCTCAGACGTCCCAACCTTACTTCACATTGCTTTCGTACTGCTCTTCACTAACACCACACGTCCCCACTATCACACTGCACCTCCTCCATCACCACTACTCTCCTCCCACACTTTTTTATATGGGATACTAACACCAATAATCTCCCCACACACTTTTTTACATAGGCTACTAACCACTTTTTTTTATATACTTATACCTATATCTATCACCACACCTACCTACGTCTTCCAGCACCACCACTAAGTACACTCGTGATACTTAATTTCTGACCAGAGATGAACGGCAGGCACTACAAACACACACACACACACACACACCCAGCATTCGAACTCATCAGTCCCTATAGGTGTACTGGGTGGGGAAATGAGCAATACCAGGCGATTCAAAGCTTTCTGCTCCTCAAACTCTGGTCAGAAATTATGTATCACGAGCGAGTGTACTTTCCTTTTATTCCTCAACCATCTACCCCCAGCATGGATACAAGTCCCTACACCAGGCATACCTTCTGGTCTACATTGGTACTGGGATTTTACTATATGATCAACATGGTCGGATTTCACCAGGCGTCCTACCAGCGTTTCGCCTCTCTCGGTAGTCTCCAGGTGTCCAAGAGGTGGGTTGATGAGGTCGTTTTTAGAAGGTATTACACTCGGTTACAGACATAAAGTTAAAGTTACGTAGGGCTGTTGTCCATGTGTGCAAGATAATGTATGTGTATGTGTATGTGTATGTGTATGTGTGTGTGTGTGTGTGTGTGTGTGTGTGTGTGTATGTGTGTGTGTGTGTGTGTGTGTGTGTATGTGTGTGTGTGTGTGTGTATGTGTGTGTGTGTATGTGTGTGTATGAATGTGTGTGTGTGTGTGTGTGTGTGTGTGTGTGTGTGTGTGTGTGTGTGTGTATGAATGTGTGTGTGTGTGTGTGTGTGTGTGTATGTGTGTGTGTAAGAGCTCGGGTGAAATTCATGTCTATAATATCCTTCCCCGGTGGCATATGATCCTATTTTATGGTTGATGTCCTTCACCTCTCCCTCTCCAGTTACATAGGACCCTCTCCTTCACTTTTCCCTCTATTCACATAACTTCCTTAATTAAGTGGCTTATGACCCCAGACAACCTCCTCCTCCTCCTCCACCTCTTCTTCTCCAGACTAGTACAGCATATAACCCAAGATGACTTCTTTCTTCTCCACCTCTACTTCAATACACCTCTCCTTCTCCAATGCAACATATGACCCCAGATGAACTCCTCCTTCTTCACCTCTTCTTCGATCCACCTCTCCTTCTCCATTGCAACATAATTATGACCTCAAATGACCTCTCCTTCTCTAATACAGCATAACTATGACCCCAGATGACCTCCTTTCCCCAGGGTATGCTACTTCTTCCTGCTGGGGATCTACATGTTGTGGAGTGTCTTCTTCTTCTCTGGCCTGGTGGCATACGCGGCCTACAGTGACTGCGATCCCCTCACCTCTGGAAGGATAAAGAAGCCGGACCAGATCGTGCCCTTCCTCGTCATGGATAAGCTGGAGCGTTTTCCTGGCCTCCCGGGGCTCTTTGTGGCTGGGGTGTATGGCGGCGTTCTCAGGTCAGCAGGTCAGGGAATGTCAGGTGGTAGGATAAGGTTAGGTTAAGTTTGGTCAAGTCATGGCAGGGATAGATAAAACAGAAATAGTCAGAGAGAATTAATTACTACATGTATACACAGTGAGATGGGGTCCAACCAAGGCCATTTAGAATACACTAGTACTATAGATGGCCTTGGTCCCACTCACATTCATTCCCCTTTCAAGATTAGGAAGTTCCCCCTCCCCCAAGTTCTAGCACTCACAACGAAAGTTCCTCCAATTAGCCCTGGTGGAAGTAGCCGTTCCATGGATATGTCAAGTAAAAATAGGCCGTCCAATCCTAATGTTAGCTAGGAGGAGTGTACGAATCTCTTCCACTCATGTCCACCACGCATAAGTTCTTTTGCTTCACCCATTCCTGATCCATGACATCTTAAAAAATCGTTCACTATATCATACCTTCTTATTATTAGTCTTCCCCTTCATTTTTGTCTCTTATTATTCATCTCATACTCCACTTTCATCATTCTTGTTTCATCTATTCTCTCCACAGGTCCCTGCCATATCAGATTAATATTCTCTACTCCTTGTTTAGGCATTTTATTCACACCACGCCTCTCACGGATTTCAGCATTTTTTACCCTGTCATTTCTTCAGACTATACACACACTTCTCAACATATCCACCTCAGCTAATCTTACTCCCGATTTCTTATGCTCACATCATACCAAGGCTTCACAAATATGTAATAGTTTGGGTAATTAACACTTCTTCATACAATCCTCATGCAGCATCTGTACTGAACCCTTTAGTTCGAACCAAAGTTTTCATGGTACCCACTACTTTTAAAATGCCAACACCCTAAGTACAACCACAAAAACAACCACCACCAACAATCTTCTCTCCTCACCCCATATAGTTCCCTGTCGAGCTGTGGCAACGCAATCGCCTGTCTGATATGGGAGGACTTCCTAAAAGAGAGACCCTTCTTTGCCTCGCTCTCCCAGGCCCGCGCAACCCTCGTCCTAAAGCTTATCTGTAAGTAGCCGTTCTGTAAGTATGCAAAATTATCGGAGTTGACGGTGGCGTGGTACCGGTACGATGGCTGTGTTGTTTGTGTGTGGAGCCATCGTACCTTTACCATGCCATCTTCAATACCACTGATAGTATATGGCCTTAATTAACTGCTAAGGATCCATCACTGGAGACCTTTTTTTTTTTTTTCCTGCGCTATTCGTCGTATGTTCTTATTCATCTCTATCTCTTTTCCATCTCCAGCATTCTACCTCCCTCCTCAGAGTTCCATTTTCATCTGCCTTCCCCTATAAATTTTCCTTCTCCAGCCCCATCAATAGTGATCCATATCTTTCCTTTGTAGTCCTTCTCTTCCCTCAATTGTTCGTCTTCATCTCTTTCCACAATTTCTCACATCCATCGTCATCCTCAAACTATATCCATCGTCTTCTATCTGCTTGTGTCTCCCCAGCTGCGATTGCGGGCTTGTCTGCGATATTCCTGGGGTTCGGGGCAGGCCAGTTGGGTAATGTGTTCCACGTCACCTACAGTATCTCGGGTTCCATCATGGGGCCAATGCAGGGTATCTTCCTCGCTGGCCTGTTCACACCCTGGGTAAACTGTAAGGTCAGTCCAAAAAACAAACACACACACATATACGGACACACACAGCGTAGTATGTTTTCTTTCTTCTTTGGGGCATAAAGCTTAATGCCAACAAAACGCACTCAATCATCATCAGTTGATCCAGTACATATTTCTGGTGAACATATTGAGGAAGTGGTTACTTTGCGTTTGTTGGGAGTGACTCTTGATTCAAAACTAACATTTGAGAAGCATATTCCTTCTCTGTCTGCCTCTATTGCACAAAAGACAGGCCTACTTCGAAAGTGCTAAAAAATTGTTTCTAGTGACTATTGTATTATTTTCTTTTTCCGCTTTCATTTTGCCTCATTTTGAGTATTGTGCACCTGTTAGGATGTCTGCTGCCAGCTGCCATAAGAAAATGCTTGATATTGTTTTAAATATGATAAGGTTCATTTCCTCAAATCTCTCTCTTCAAGGCCTTATATCATCGGCGCTAAGTTGGTGCTCTAACCAAGTGCTTTGCCTGAACCATTCAATCCTACCTGAGTTACTAGATTTACTCTTAATCTTAATGATCTTGCTATGAATCATATTAATGATCGTACAATGCAGTTTTCACGGTGTTTTATTCCTTTGTTTGTCAAAATATGGAATCAATTACCCAATGAGCTTGTCCAGTTTGTAGACATGTCTGCATTTAAATCTCGTGTGAATGGCTCTATAATGCAGGAGTTTTCTTTCTTATTCTTCTTGGCTTCCTTAACTTTCTCTAGTGCCTTTTGGTATTTTGTGTGGATCCAGTGTCTGTATCTGCACCCTGGGGGAAGGCTTTGGTATCTTAATAATAATAATAATAATAATAATAATAATAATAATAATAATAATAATAATAATAATAATAATAATAATAATAATAATAATAATAATAAAAATAATAATAATAATAATAATAATAATAAAAATAATAATAATAATTCATAGCCCTAGGTGTGAAGTTGGTTGAGA
The DNA here is from genome assembly GCA_033782935.1 of Petrolisthes cinctipes. NCBI lineage: Eukaryota > Metazoa > Arthropoda > Malacostraca > Decapoda > Porcellanidae > Petrolisthes > Petrolisthes cinctipes. Next base: position 33,417 of record JAWQEG010003107.1, on the reverse strand, counting down.
GGTACAAGTAATGATTAATTAATTTAATAATTATAAAAATGACTTCTTATACATATCCTATAAAATATAATGAAGCATACCAATCGGCATCATGTCTAATCTTATTAATGTATATCATATTGTGCACACGGTGTAGGGTGCGACGGTGGGATTCATAACAGCCCTGACATACAACATTGTGGTGGTGGTGGGTAAGTTCCTGAAGGATGGAGGGAAGCCACCTAGTTTACCTCTCAGTGACCTCGGGTGTCCTGAGAATAACATATTGGCCAACCTCACTCTGGAGACTTCCACTACTACATATGACTGGCCTCTCCTACATCACAATGTCACCACAGATGTTGCAGAGGACCTCACCACTCAGCCAATGCAATCCAAGTTAGTCTACTCTAGGTTATACTGTACCCATAACAATTTACGTTGGTCTAGAATACTCACTGTATATTCACTACAATTCATTTTAGTTAGTCTAAGCAAAAACTACAGTAAGAGAGTTCAAGGTTTGTGGAGTCTAAGGACCCTAGGCTATACCTACAACAGGTCAAGTTAGTTGATCTAGATGTGGAAGAAACATAGTTAACTGAGCTAGACTTAGATCTAACCTAACAGACATTTCCTGTTTCAGTACCATTTATGATGTATCCTACTGTTATTTTGGCATAACTGGCATTCTCATCACCATCCTAGTCAGTTCCATCGTCTCCCTCTTTACTGGTGAGTCTGTGGTGGTTCAGCTTCATTCTTATTCGCCATAACTCTTTGAACAATGGGAAACAACTTTTGCCTTGTTCTTTAACTAAATCAAGGTGATTTTTCTCGTTAGACATATGCAATATTAACATAAAAAATTAAAAACTTTTATTAATTAGTTACAAAAGTTACAAATGGACACTACTCCCTATCTGGTGCCCATGCAAAGACAAACAGTAAGTGAACAGCAACAACAACATTCTCCATTCCGTGCCTTTCACAGGTCCGCTGAGTCCTAAGGCTGTGGACCCGATGGTGGTGAGCACAAGTGGCGCCAGGCTACACAAATGGCTTTGGAAAATACTGAAGAGGCTACCACACAACTCAGACCAAGACTACAAGGTTGACCAGCCACTAGGGAGGGTGAATTATGACAGTAGGTATGACAACGATGACCAGGAGGCTGAAGTGGCCATGATATCATACTCAGCACACCATCCCAACACTCAACACATCCCAACACACAACACATCCTAACACACAACACATCCCAACCCACAACTCACAACACTGACTCCCAGGAGGCTGAAGTGGCCATGATACCATATTCAGCACACCATCCCCTCATAACCTTGATCCCAACACACAACACTGACTCCTGCATCCCACACAAACACCATCATCTTACACTGATAGGCCTACTCACACCTAACACACTGACCCCTGCCTTCACCTCACACTAACACCATCATGTCACACTGATACTCACACCTAGTCATACTCCAAGGTTGTGAGACATGAGCACTCATTAGTGGCCTCAAAGTCCTGCCTCTTTGATACTGTAAGTGTCTTTGTGTACCTGGGAAGATTCAGGTATCCCATCAGAGATTACTCTATAAAAGGTGACTATAGGTCTGTTTCTCCCTTCATCCTCCAACATTAACATCAGCTGAATTGGTTTAGGCTCATTTGTCCAAAAGCAACCCTGGCAAGAGGAGACCAAGGAGAAGGTATTTGGAGGGGATGGGTACCTGCTGGAGACTTGACATGGAGGGATCTCACATGGTACCAACACCTGAACACAACAGATCACTCACAGCTAAGCATGTTTCCAAAAAATAGTTGTGTGGTTTTGTTGGGATAAAATAAATTATATATGAAAAAAATTGGAATTTCACTAAAACTGCCATACAGTATAGGTGACGAAGCTTGTAATAGGTCTTATAGGGGTGCACTGTCCCTCTCCATCTGGACTGTACACAGCAGAATGATGAGCCTCGCCTTCAGTACCACTGCCTTACTACACTAAATCAGAAAGAAAGGCTTAACTTTACTGTCAGACAACACACATGTAATAATAATAATTATTATTATAATAATAATGATAGTAATAATAGCAACAGCAATAACAACAAATTTATAACTCATCACTTTCTGAATATTTCAATATGTCCTCAGCAAATGCTCCCCTGATAGAGGAAACTACTCACTACTTAACAAATATTGTACTTTAAAAATTATAATCATCACTCACCAGTGTTTGGACAGAAGCAGGCATGAACTTCAAGCAGAGGAGGGCCTTCCCTTGTGATAGGATGTAGTTGCTTGGGGGAACTCAATCACATTACGTTATCACACTGGCACTTTAAATAACTGTGTAGGACTTTTGCGGATGCCTGTCCGGGATGCAACACAGCACCCCATTCTGTTAAACACATTATTGAAGACTGCAACGCACACAACCACACTCGCCAACAACACAACATACACTCTCTGAGGGCACTGTGGGAAAGCCCGATTCAGGCCATGACGTTCCTCAGGAGCTCGGGGCTGCTCGGCCAGACAGCTTGAGGAACTTCAACAACAACAACTGTGTAGGACTGTACTGTGAACTGTAAGCCCAGAAGGACCTGTGCACTGCACAACTAAAAATTGCAAACTGTAGCAAAGTTCTTTACAGGTAACATGAAAATGCTTCCCTTAAACATTTAAGTATTTGAATGACCTTGCAGTGGCAATTGGAACTCCATCCCCCTTACAGAAACACAAGCAGTACATTCATGCTTGTACCACCTATGCAATGCTACATCCAGCTATGTACTTGACTGGCTTTATCCTCTTCTTCATTGTCTTGCTGATGCTGGGATCCCCCAACATAAGGGTGTAGAAAAGAATCTTCTCTTTTTTTTCTTGATACCACTGTATGCTGGAATTGGATATCAAATTTAGCACATACTGTACTACTCGCAGGGGCAAACATTCATCCATCTTTGCTAACACTATTACTTTATCTTGTAGGCTAAGGTTCTTTAATTTCATTCCCTTCCTGCTGGAAGTGCCCTTAGGTACTGGATCAAGTGTACTGTAGGACGATGTAAGCAAAGAATAGGAGGAAAACGAGGAAAAAGTACAGCACACTGACTTAGAGCTCAGTCGCAACCATTAAGTATGATTTCATTTTTTTTATACGAAAGAAGTTGAGGACCAAAGGCTGAAAGCACACCCAGTGTCCTCACCTGTGAGATAAAAACAGAGGAGACAGAAAGGTTACACAGACATACCATGCAGAGATTTATCAATAATTGTGGGTACAACATGGCTACTTGCCGAAATGCATTCTTTTTCGCCTACTGACTCAGAACAATAAGGTGAACAGAGATGCCATGTGAGCAAGCTATACCAAGAGTAGCTGATACACACGAGTACAAGTAAGTTACACGCTGAAAAATTGTACTTGTACTGTACATTATATTTTCTGTGACTTTCTCAGTTATTTTATTTTTTTATTTAAATTTATTTTTTTAATAAACACAGTACATAGAATTTTTTGCTTTATCGAGTTACATAGATTTTTATTATACAGGCTTTATTGTAAAAATACGGAGAAACTAGAACTAGGCCCGAAAGGTGCTTTGACACTAAAATAATTGGAGAAAAGAGACATACAAAGTTAACACAATCATCAAAATGCAAATACAAACACAATAATAACACACAAAAGGAAAAATTAACCCTCAAAAATTGCTGATATTCTTTAGCGGTATACAGAATTTTTATTAATACTGGAGGATTCAAAATGTAGCACAGGAGAACCCTGCTAGATGTGGGATAAATTTTTAATTCATTATCTAATTCTGTTAAAATTCATGAATGTCCATAATCTAGTGTTTAAATCATGGGAGGACAGTCAGTATTATCAACATTGTCCATCATCATCACTCAAAACAATTCCACAACAGGATAAACAAAATTCCATGTAGAGCTTCCATTTATACCATAAAGTACAAACACATGCCACTCAAGTGCATCACATAACAACATAGGAGATCTTCTCTTTAAAAAGTTTGATAACAGATGGTTCATACCCAGTACTCTTGGCCACATGAGAGAGAAGCCATGGGTCGGTTGAAGACAATGACTTGTACAATGGCTCCATGTGTTGTCCCTGGAAGCATTGTACAAGTCATTGTCACTGTCTGACCTGCCGTGACCTTACTTGCAACCAGTCTTTATTCTTACTATCCTACCATCACCAACCTCCTACTGAGATCATACCCTATACTACTTTACCCCAGATGATACAAATACACTACAGTACATACATAATGTGCACCAAAGGTCTAGGATACCATTTGTTCCTCAGAAAGAACAAGTTCACTAACCATACACTTGGGATGCAAGGCTACCATCCCTATTGTTTTACAGACATAGTGTAATCTATTAAGTAATCATTACCAATTTATGAGCACCCCAAAATTCAAGCACCAACTCTGTATTTCGCAAACCGATGTTAAATATTCCCAGCTGATAGTATGGCATAAAGGCAAACTATAGCTGGACATAGCTTGCAAAACTGGAGGTCAGAGTAACATATTTCAGGCAGTCAAGTACATAGTAATGATGTCACCAGTCAAGATTCACCATCAGCTTACACAAACACACAACATATTATTATTATTAGTAGTAGTAGTAGTAGTATTCTAGGGGGATTTGTGACTACTAGTGAGTGCTCGTTAAGGGGATACTCTCTTAATGGCAAATTGCAGGAGTTGCTGATTCCTCCAAGCATGCCATGAAACAGGCCCCCTATTAGTAACATTGAGGTCATTGGTTTTGTGGCATGGTTTGGAGTCTCAATAAGCCTTCCAAATTACCAACAAGAGATTTACCCTTAAACTGTACATATACTTCCATTATGGAACACACAACAGTATTGATCAGGTGGCACACATGAATCATAAAGGGACCTTCACACGAGCAATATTTTCCTTCATCCTCTATCCTTCATTCTCCACTCTCTGGTCAAAGTCAAGGAAGGAGGAAGTTTTACATTGGCTGGTGGATAGCGGAATTTTTCTCAATCCTCTGGCTAGTGCTGGTGTTATACCTGCTTAACACATAATTATGGTATCTAATAGATAATTTAAGATCCCTGCACTTGTTAACAGTAAAAATGTGAACATATTTGAGACATACAGTACTTCAGAAGGTTATTATTGTACTACGTCTGGTGAGAGACTTGCATATTTAATATAAAAATTATACAAAGTAAAATAACAGATCTATAGACAGATAGTAAAATAACTGAATAATAGGCACCAAAACATTAGAACAAGGGCAGGAAGATTAACAAGGAGTCTATGAAAAGGAAATGAAGCTATGAAAGTGATTCCTAACACCTGTTCCAACAATATATTATACAGTAACAACACTGTAGGACTTCTAATGACTGTCATTCTGAGGCTACCTATTCCTCTATCCTATGCCACAAAACAGGCTCTCTCAGTGTACAGTGTAGGCGTTATTTTGTGGCAGGAATCAGGAGCCTCCATTTGCAAACATCACAAGCTTTTAAGAAACAAATTAAAAACAGTTTTCATCTGAATCTCTCTCATGCAATGCAAAGGTTTTGATTAAAGATGGTCAGGGTGAAGTATAACTTTGTGTTGGGGCTGTAATGTGTTATCATACCTCTTTAAGGTGTCAAGAAGAATTGTACAGGAATCATATATATCAATAGTATAACATGCTGTGACTGTGTCTGCATTTTTTCATCTAAAACATTTGGTTATGAATGATGCAAGATGTAGTAGCCTTATTTCTGTCTTGTAAGTATTTACTGTACATATGACAAACCACACTGAAATCTGCACCACAGCAACAAACCAAGGTTGAATAGTTCATTAATTAATTACCAACTGCTTTTGCCAATTTTTTGGACCTTGTACAGTCCCTTGTGTGCATGTGCTTAATGGATATAGCAGCTTCTCAACACATTCATCTACTAAGAAGGAAGTCTCATATTGTAGCACCAAATATTCTGAATCAATATAAAACTTGAATGGTCACAAATATAAATAACATATTACATATTATAAAATTAAATATTGTAAATAATACATACAGTAATGCCTGTACAGAGTAAAATGTAGAAATATATCCTTTAACTTATCATACATAACATATTATGACTTATAAAACAGACACATAAAGTAGTGGTTGAGTGGCACATGGACCATATGGCTCAGAACCTATATATTGTAAATTAAATTGTTGTACTTGTTGTTGTCACTGTTTAGTCCATGAGTCCATAACTATTCTTTTATATGGGCCAACAACTCCATAACAACAGTAAGAGCAAAAATATGTCTCGTTCATGTACCTGATAAGTCCTTGTCAAAGTACCGTAACATACTAAATAAAAATATATGCTATGCCAGAGAAATTAATGCATAATCAACATCAGCTTCCCTTTGAGATTCAAGAGTGACACATGATGGTGAGGCCAGTGACAAAAGAGAACCCCAAGTAGTCAACATTTCTCACTTACCAAGGAGAGGGGAGTTTCAACCCTCAATCGCTAAGAGAGATCTGGTAAATTGTACCTGTTTATTAGCTAATTTTAGATCATTTTATGAGTATAGCACATGTCTAGCTTTACAAAGCTGTAAGAGAAAGCTGTCATGTCTCTCTATGTGCAATTAAAGTTATACTGTATGGTCAAAAACAGTACTGTGCACATGCTATTTCAAAACTGCAGATATATGCAAGTCAATCCATGTGATGTTCACTGCTAATGGGTTTTCATAAACAAAGTGGTGAAAACTATAGCACAGTACCTTAAAATTTCTATTAAAATAATAAAAATGAACCACAATGTTCCAGAAATACTATGACACTACCAACTCCAAAAAGTTCAACAATTAAGTAGGTTATAAAAAGAGTATAACAACGCATCCTGCAATACACAATCTTAGAACTGAAGAAATGGCTCATGAATTCCACTGCATATCATATAAATATCTCAAGAGTAATAAGCCTTTACATAAATTCTGGAGAAAAGTCCAGCTTGTCATCAAGTGAGAAGGTGCCGAGACAAGGGAATATATCAAGGTTATTATGCAAAATGGAGAAGACTCGCCCAATTACTGTTCTTGGGATGAACATAAGCAATCAAGCTTATGCTGGTGGACCTATACTGTATAATCAATGTGAAAAGTATCATAAATTCTAAGAAAAATTAACAGTTATTTGTGTATAAAGATAAAAGTTACAAATATTCTTTTCAAAGTTAGTCTTACCTTACAATGTGTTTCCTTTGAATTAAAATGTGCAATACCTTTTGATTTAATCTGCTATTGGTGAACAGGTAGTAAGTGGTTCCCTGCATTAGGTGGGCTGTGAGGGGAAATATAAAAAATCTTAACGTTACATATACCATACAGTACCATTAATGCCTACTACTGAGATCACCAGCACCATCTAGGTACTGTAGTCAATTATTTCAATATCATAAAATCATTGCTGCCATCAACAACCTATACAATAATCACAACCACTGCCATTACCGTCATCATTATTCAAATAAAATAATAACTCACAAAACCAGTTATTGTTTGTGAAGATGCCCAAGGATCAGTTGTGTCTGGACAAAGAGAGAGGCAGCTTATACCTACAGTCAAACCTTAGCATCTGAGTTTTGTACAAGCCAATAATTTAATCACTTTACCCTGACACTGACAAAACACATCTAGCTTCACTTCCCCACTGCATTTTCTTTCTCTCTCTCTCTCTCTCTTTTGACGATGTCCAACTCTATCTCAAGTATATTGCAGTTACAGACCACAATCCACCAAGCACACAGGTAGTATACCTGCAAAGATTGTCAGAATGCTGGTAAAAAAATTATTATCAAGAATGAAAATGACGTCACCTGAATTGACGCCTCATTCCTTCAAGGAAACTCATTAATGGCTGGCCAAGGTGATGGTGTCAGTAATTGGGGGGAAAATATAAAATTGCCGTGAAATGGTTGTATCACTGGTCCAAGATGCAGGAAAAGTCAAGGGTGATTAAATAATGAAGATAAATTATACAATGCCTCCACAGAAGCTACATGGAGCAATTGTGCCAGATATTATTGCCAAGCCCCTGACAAGTCTTGTAGCCTACAAGGCCCTATAAATGCAATGTGAGCAACCATTGACAAACAGCCTGGCAAAAGTACAAGCACGGATTGCAAATTTATTCCATAATACTAGAGATAGCTTCTATTCATTAGTAAGCTTACTTAGATATTACAGTACAGTAATTAATCCTTAATGAAATAAGAATTCAAGGAACTAAAATCATATAGTAACTGGTTAGCCCCTTTTCCAGGACCCTAAAACAGCAACATAGGATTCAACAAAGGCAATGTTTCTGTTCACGAGGAGTAGGGTGATTATATTAACTTGCTTATTGAAGGTGATGATGAGGAAATAGCCGGATGCATGGAAGTAAAGTTACAACACAATAATTATGGTGATACCAATGGTGACAATTGGAAGTGATGCTTGTCATGCAATTACATCAAGAAGCAAGAATGAGAGGATTGGAACAAAGTTATCCGAGAAGTGCCTACCTAGTCAATTGGAGGGCCAGAACGGCAACTCAGTCTGTAAACAATGTGTTGGAATATTAAATGGAGTATCTTATGATGTACAATAATTGCAGTCAACCCCTACAATTCCTGGGTTCTACATTCGCTGGTTCACATTTTCATAGAATACCGGTATATCATTTTGCATATTCACTGATTTTTTGAGAGAGAATACCTGTACTATATTTATGTAGTGTATACCTGCATTTATATTCAAATTTGTTAGACAGAACCTGTATTACAGCATAACTGTGCCATAAAATTCATTTACAGGTCTCATGGAGGGTCTTTAGGCAATGGAAATACTGTAGTAAAATACAATAGTGATTTTGGGTAGTGGGTTCGCTATCCGTATATTTTCACAATTCACATGGTGTGCGAGACACAGAACTCCTGCAAATAGTGGGGGTTGACAGCATTCTCTGAATTATCTGATACAGTATCAACTAATGAAAATTCAAGTTAATATTGATAGCTTAAAAAATGATAATGTATTTCAATAACTGAAACTGAAAATTAATTGTCCTATGTCTCTGTTAACCAGAACAATAAAGTCATAATTAGTAGCTCTTTCAACATGATGATTCATTAATTTAACTTCCATAATTTTACACATAAATAAGCCCAACATGCCTCAAACATTACCATAATGAAGGAGTAACATATAGTGCATTACTTGTGCATATTATTGTGCTCTCTGTGTTTCAGTACAAATTATCTATTGCTGTCAACTTCTATCAGATATGTGATTTCTTACAGGGTCTGTCAATACCGTTAGTGAATTGTTGGCTGCCAATTCCTCCAAACTTTACCATAAAACAACAAGTACTATGCAGAACCTATTTTATAGAACCATTTTAAGGAATTATTAGCCTTTTCTTAGCCATCATCACAAGCCTGTTAATTAAAGCATATACGTAGGTATATCACTGTTAACAACCATGAGATTTCGTGCTCAGATTCCCATGTGCAAGTGCTATTCAACATACAGTATCAGATTACAAGGATGTATGAAGAAAAAGTTACGGGATGGACAATTATGATGACTGGTATGAAAGCTCAAAAGACATGACAAGGAGCCATCACACCCGTCACTCCCATCACCTAAACATTGACGTTTTCTTCATATGGCCCTTATGCCTGTTCACCAAACCATCTGTTGCACACATTACCATCTCTGCAATGACACCAACTTTGCCCAGTCTACCTACAGCCATCAAAAACATCTACTCTACTCACACCACATTCCAATTTTCTTATAACTGTAATCTGAAAGGGAATTGCAGCCTACACAGTGTGCTTGTAAATATTAGATGAGAGGGATACATACACAGTACAGTACTGGACTTACTACTACATATTCAGGGATGTAATATATCCAAAATACAACTACTGTATATGACCCACTGCTTAAGTACAATCTGACAGTCTCCGATATATTCTTTTATTATATCCATCCTCTTGCCCATCTATTACTCTTTTAATTTTGAATGTACAAAGTAAAAACTTTGTGGGTACAAAACTATCACTGCCAAATTATGTTAGCATGTGAACATCCTCTGTTTCCTGAAATAAACATGACTGGCAAAGTTACAATTTGCAGACTGACTGAAGAAAGGCTGTAGCCTTGCTTCAAGATGTACACTATAATCATATCCTGTTCACTCATTGGTAATATACAGTTGGCTACTGTACTGCTGTACCACTGATACCAATATCTTGTATAGACAATTTACATAGTTCAGATAGTTCAGGAAGGTATACTGAACAAATGGGGATGATTTTTAAACAGGACAGCATACCGAGTTACTTTTACTTTCAAATAACAATACTGAACCAATATTAGAAAAGAAATTGCAATAAATCACTTCCTTTGCTCAGTCAAGACTGTAAATAACTTATGACTACTATCTCATAAGGCTGCAATTCCCAAGCAATTACCATAATGTTTCTATTCACACAACCTATCCATCTAAATTGTAAATTCATATTTCACTCTCCAAACAATATTTCCTTATAGAGTATTAACTACAATGTTCTACAGTTCAAGAAGACTAAGAACAGTCTACATCACACTCAACTCCTGGCCACTATCTTTAAAGCATGAACGTCCCTGGCTGGCTGGGTGGTGAGTCTACAGGACGACTCACCAACACTCAGGCTGTGGTCAACTCACAACTCTTCGTGAATGAAGGATTTGAGTACGTTGAGTTTCCCCAGCATTTCATCTTTCTTCTCCTTGGTGATCTTCTTTCCTGCCATCAGCCCCTCTACTCTGGTTTTCTCTGTTTTAACAAAATCATCCCCTTTCTCCAGCACTTTCCGCATCAGCTTAACATAGGTCTCAGCAATCTTGTGGTCTGAGGGACTCCTGAGTTTGTCCCATTCATCCTCAGCCTCCCTTAATAGTACTCTGCGGTCTGGGGATGATTTGGTGGCCATAAACCTGTCCACCAGGCGGTCAAAAGTCTCCAGGCAACCCTCGAGGCCAATGTAAACAACAGAGTTCTTTCGGATAAACTTTTTCAACTCTTCAGCTTTAAATTCTCCCTGAAATATGATTGGCTGTTCCTTTCCCTTGACAAAGAGCAGGACGTGGGGAAATTGCTCCTTATCTACTCCAAAGCGTTCAGCAAGGTCCACATTCTCCATGTCACCATAGTCCTTAACTCCGACTTCGGCAACAAGCAACTCAGGAGACCCACGTCCAGCTGCAGATAATTTGACGTACTCTTCATGCTTCTTCCCATAAGGGTATGCCACATCAAACTTCACCATTGCTGCAGCAAATCTTGGGATGACCTGCCAAGGAAGAATGAATATAGCAGCAAAGGCACACAGCACTCAATGAGAGATTTTCAGACAAAACACAGTTTTTCCTATAGCTTTTCATGTGATTCATTCGATTTTAACATCCATTCATTGTGCAAATATCCTGTTTTGGCCATATCCCATTACTCAGCTTTTGGCAAAAGTTGGGTCGGATTTTTCAAGTTTTGGCAAGAACAAATACCGGTAGTATTAGTTTGTTTTAGAATTAGGCAGACCTGACGTAACTTAACCTAACCTAATCTGGACCGTGGCAGACTACCAGGACCTAACCTTAGCAGACTACCAGGATCTAACCTTAACAGACTACCTGGACCTAACCTTAGCAGACTACTGAGAGTTGTGCAAGGTAAGACCTATATCAAACTTACAGAAATTTGACCATAAGAACGTATATATAACACAGTGAAAATTAGGTAATTCGCACATGTGTAATTCGGAAATAATTCTCCTAACTACTCCTATATTAGGTCCTTTGAGATAGCAACATGAATTTTTTGTGTGAATAATACATATGCTTAGGGGGTTGTAATAAACTACTTTTGAAAGATATCTGACAAAAAAAAAATGTCAAAAAGGAACTCTTTTTTGTTTAAAAATCAAAATTGGCTGGTATTTATTGAAAAAATTACCATTTTGTAGCAGTGTTGCCAGATCCGGCTAGGTCCCATTATTTTACCCCTGTCATTTCCTATACTTTACCACGGTTATTTCCCGGTAGTTTACCCAGGTTAGGTCCCGGTAGTCTGCCCAGGTTAGGTCCCGGTAGTCTGATGCAGTCTAGATTAGGTCAGGTAAGGTCAGGCAAATTTCAAAATGCCCCATTTGAATATGCCCTATCTTGGAAATGGGGCATTTGTGGAGGAAATGCCATAGAAGAAAATAGTCTTAGAATTGTCTAAATAAGTGGGTAATGAAGGTAGAAAAAACATACGCAATAACAGTAATTCTTTCAATATTTACCAAAAGTTCTTTAAGATCTACCGATTTTGAAAAATTGCCTAACTGTTACGTCTGCTTGTGAGAACAGTGTGGAGGGATAAAACTGTGAGCACCAAGCACGAGCTATGTCTGCTGATAGTGCACAAGGGAACTGAAGGCGGCCACAAGGCAGAGGTACGGCACTGGAGGCACCATTTACGAGAGTTAAGGTAGAAGTTCAGTGTTGGTAAATCTGGGACAAATAATTCCTCCAAACTATTCCAAGTAACAGAACACCATTAAACTTGTTCATCTGGTCATGTTGTTTCCTGGCATACTTTGGAGGAATCAAGGCACTCCAATGTAACAAAAGTGAATTACAACCTTAAGGGGGTACGGGAATAGGGGGACAGGCTTGGGGGAGGGGGGGGCTTAGGGGGGTGCAGGAGTAGGGGACAAGCTTGGGGGGGGTTTAAGGGGGTGCGGGAGTAGGGGACAGGCTTGGGGAGGGGTTAGGGGTGTGTGGGAATAGGGGACAGGCTTTCTACCCACCCCAAGCCTGTCCCCCTATTCCCGCACCCCCCCCCACCCAAGTCTGTCCCCTACTCCCTCACCCCCTTAAACCCCCCCCCCTAAGCCTGACCCCTACTCCCTCACCCCCTTAAACCCCCCCCCCTAAGCCTGTCCCCTACTCCCGCACCCCCTTCAACCCCCCCAAGCCTGTCCCCCTATTCCCGCACCCCCCAACCCCCCCCCAAGCCTGTCCCCTACTCCCGCACCCCCCAACCCCCCCTCCCCCCCCAAGCCTGTCCCCCTACTCCCGCACCCCCTTAATTAAGTTATTTAGGGAATGCAGGGAATTTAGGGACCTCGTTTCACCTCACCTTGTCAAATGTCCAGGAATCGAGTGGTGTACAACCCTTAGCATTAATGGCACGTGACACCTGTACCATACACGCGGCCATCAGAGCCACAATTAACACCTTGGACACCATGAAGGCCATACTTGACGAACTAGAGGCAGAAATTTGATATATAAAAGTGAGGGAAGGTTGGATTTTGAGCTTCACTATCAACCCAAGTCCCAGAGTAAACAAACCAGGAGGGGGAATTGGAGGTTACGGGTCGGCGTGAAATGGTCTTGAAATTGTATCTTCACTTTTTTGCGACCTCATAGGCATTTAATAAGTCCCTCGTTGGTCTTAAAATATCCATAGGTATGCTAATTGTTCTTTAAAGTATTTGTTTAGGCCAAAAGTGTGTAGCCGAGAATGGGATAAGATTAAATAATACACTATAATATTTCTCGCTGGGCCAATCACGAGCAGCCAAATGTACACTGATATAATTCGGTAACTCTACTTTATCATACAGTCTGTTTTATATGTGTATTCTGTATTTTTCATGCACACCATATTTTTGACAAACAATATTATGATGTGGTTTAAGTCACAACAGTAATTTATTTGGCGTAATGAATAAGATATGATTTACTTGTGCTTCCTACTACTAGCTCTTAAAGGTCGCGTAAGTATCGATTGGGCCTAGAAGCGATTCATTGTCCCAGCACATTACAAGTGTTAGTCTAGTTTGTTGTACAGTGAGCTTTATCTAACTCAATGATGTCCACTATCATGCCAAGTCTTATTCTCTGTAATTAACCCCATATACTTCGATCATTGCTGTCTATCTGTATTCTATCTTTATGCTGTTTCTTTTGAGACATTCAGCCATATAATCATCTTTGTCCATTTTATAGCTCCTGTAACAGTTACTATTTTCTCTATCTTCCCTTCCCTCTTCTCTTTTGACAATCTCTTTCTCCTCTTCTCTCCTCTTTTCTTTATCCCCTTTTGACATCCATTTCCTTTTCCCACTTCCCATCCTTACAAGCTTCCCTTCCATTTCTCTCCCTTCCCATCACTTTCCATTTCCTCTCCCTCTTCATATCAACGTTTTCCTTTCCTCCTCTCTCTTTCTTTTCGACTCCATCTTTTCCTTTCCTCCTTTCTCTCTCTTCCTCTTCAACTCCACCTCATACCTGTGACCTTATCCACTCATGCACTCACCCCCAACCTTCCTTTTCCTCCTCCCCTCTTCGTCAGCTGTCGTCACGATATCATTTTCCCACGTTAGATAGTCTAACACTTTAACTTTGGGGTTCGGGACTGTAGTTGTAACGAGTTGTATTGTCTGGAGTTAGTCGGGCTAAGGACGTTATTGTTCTGAAAGGGTCTTCCCCTATGAGGGAAATGAAGGACTACTAACTCCTCCAAACCATGCTACAAAACAAAGGCACTCTTTGTAAAATTAATAATGTCTGTTTTCTGGCACAACTTGTAGGAATCATTAACACTCCATTTTACCACCAACAGAGTCTATACAAGGGAAGATCGAAAGAAGACTTTGCTAAGCCAGAAACACCTTGTAGAAAGAAAGTTGGGAGAGCAAGCACGAATTAAAGTTAAAGAAGGAAAGAATGGACAGTTGAAGAGAGGAATAGGATTGGCTAGGGTCTGAAGGAGCGCCTAAACCCTTAAAGTATCTAAAAGTATCAGTCTTTTAATCCCCTTGGGATCAGGATTTTCCACATGTCGAGTGAAATCGTTGTGAGTTGTTCAGAATAAAGTAAAAAAAAAAAAAAAAAAAAAATTGGCAAAAATTTGAAAATCCGTGCCGCTGATCGGAATCATTGTCTTGATTCCCTTAATTGTCCCTCTCTTTTCCCCAAATTTATACTCTCTCTCTCTCTCTCTCTCTCTCTCTCTCTCTCTCTCTCTCTCTCTCTCTCTCTCTCTCTCTCTCTCTCTCCTTATCTACTACACCTGGTATTGTCATGAATAGTTCACACGTCATATCAGTAATGAGTCTCTCCGGGAGCTTATCTTATTGTTAAAACCCTGCACCTTTCAGAGTTCATGTCCCGTATACATCAACACACTATACTCACCCTTCTCTCTCTACTCAGCCACGCCTCACTATCAGCATATAATATCTCACCCCTCTCTATGTACCTCTCTCCCTCTGTTGGTCTCTCTATCAGTACACTCATCCCTCTATACCCACGCTTTCCCGCCTTCCAATCAGTACCTAATAACATACCCTTCTCACCATCCATACCCTCCCTACTGGCTTTCCAACAGCACATGCAATACTTCAGTAACCTCCTCCGCTCTGAAGCCTCCGTGATGCGCCCGTGGTGGCTACTGACGGTGGTGGTGGTGTGGGCGGCCCTCACCCACGCCCACGACGCCCACCAAGGGAAATATGTTAAGGCTAGAACTCTGCCCCTCCTCTTGGCACCATTACGACTGTTCAAGAGTCAAGAACTAGTGGTGATAGATGGACAAGGTGAGTTTAAAACTCAAATACAGTATAATTTTTCTTTCTTTTTTTAACACCGAAAATTCAAAGACTCTGACTCTTCCAACGTACAGTCGCGGTCAAAAATAATCATCCATATAGGAGTAACTCACGTAAAATTTTGACAGCTTCCCTCTGCTCCTTAGCTGATAAACTTTCCAATAAATAGGTTAACTACCATCTTTTAATTTACTACAAGCAGCTATGCACTACTTAAAACAATAACATCATAATATGAACGTGAAAACATTAGATAGAAAATTGTTTGAGATACCCATATGTGGATGATTATTATTGACCGAGACTGTATATCCTTACATTATAGTTGATGATGTGCCCTGGTTCCATTGTTTATAACTTACAGATAGTTTCCACTTTGCGAAGACTTTGCTTAATTTATCTTGGTCTGGGTTGCATTTACCGAAAACAGTAAAATTATAAGATCAAGGGGAGGTGCATTTTCACAGTGTACAGTTGGACACATGAATGGGTGGTACAGCCCAAGTGAAAGATGGTCAATTTCTCCCAATATCAAGTTCCTTAGTGCCAAATAGGAGACATTAGGGGTAGAAGTCAGTATTGAGGATGGTAATAAATTTAATAGCAATTACCTGATAATAGACACTGGTTACTCAAATGGGACAAGTATCTTTCACCTGGGCTGTACCACCCATTCATGTGTCCAACTGTACAATAAATAGAATCACGCTATAAATGTCACTCCTTTCGGCTGCATTCCTAGTCATGCAAGAAATGCTTTAAATTACCAAAATACTGCCATTGGATTGAGTATATCTGACATCTCTCTTCAAATATTCACCTAAATTTTATTGTGGGTGAAATTACATGTGTGTGTGTGTGTGTGTGTGTGTGTGTGTGTGTGTGTCCAGCAGCCCTTCAACTCGCCCACAGCAGATGACCCCCAAAAGAAACAATACAGACGACCCCTTGAAACGACCCTCTCGCTTCTTAATATTTTCCTTCCCCTCCAGAAACGACCATTGGCCTGGCTGCTGCTTACGACCTGGCGGGGGTGGTGGACGAGTCGTGGGACGTGAGTATGGTCGTGGTTGTGGTTCTTGTTTTGAGTGTTGATGTGGTGGTTGAGGAGGACATTGAATTTTTTTTTTTTTTTTTTTTTTTTTTTTTTTTTTTTTTTTAACCTCAACCTCGGGACTGTAGGCTGTCAGTAGCCCGTGACTCTTGCGAGGCCCCGAGATTATTAGACGTCGCACCAGATGAGACAGTGGAGCTTCGTGGTGGTGATGTTGGTACCGTAGCTTCTCTTCTTCTGCCCCAAACTTACCCAAACTAGAAGACCATAACACATAATTACACCACATTGCACTGCACTACACACTTGTTTTAATAAGAGGGTAAAAATAATAATATCTTGTAGTCAAACTGGAAGGATTCTAATTCATCAAAACTGTGACAACCAAGAGTCAGATCATTTCACTCAAGGAACATCATAGCATAATAATATATAGACTGGAGGAATCAGTAGCCATCTATTCTTACAACAGGCGATGATCCAGTAAAAAAAAAAAAAAAAAAAAAAAAAAAATACAGCAAAACGGCATCGAAGACAAAAAAAAAAAAAAAAAAAAAAAAAAAAAAAAAAGATGACAGCAAAACGACGACAACAACGACCCTACACCTCCATCATCAATTATTGCAGGTGTTTGGGAAAATTGTGAAGGTGCTGATCCCGTCAACACCAGAGGAGGACATTGACTACTTTGGCGTCATCGAGGACAACGTGAAACATGTAGTGGGGGAGTACATTGACCAACACAACCTGGACCAACTGGAGGTGTACAAGGACAGTCTGGGAGTCCTGTTGCAAAGGTGAGGAAAATATGGAAACTGAAGGGAATACAATAATACATCTTTCTCTAGGACATTGCAGTGCCTTGATTCCTCCAAAATATATGCTAGGAAACAGGACCAGATTGACAAAACGATGGTGGCCTGTTGGTTAGAATAGTTTGGAGGAATCAGTTGACATTGCAGTGCTTTAATTCCTCCAAAGTATATGCTAGGAAACAGGACCAGATTGACAAAACGATGGTGGCCTGTTGGTTAGAATAGTTTGGAGGAATCAGTTGATCCAAATTTACCAACACTGTACTGACCCCTTAACTGAGGAGGAAAAAAGACGACGGTGCTAAGCTTGGAATTGGAACAAGCTTACTCGAGATGAATAGATGCAGAAAAGACTCCAATAGTGTTAGTTAGTTAAGTATAGATTAGACAGATAATTGTATGGACTCAAAGGGTAAAGGTCTAATTCAGGAGTCTCTTTTATATCTTGCCTGAAAAAGTAGTGATGAAACGTTGTCAACAAATTAAGGTTTTATCTCAAATGTTTCTTGTATATTTTCGTCCTCTGTCCACGATTTATACTCAGACATATTATAGATTTCTCAATTCTAAATAGTTTGGAGGAATCAAGTCGCCATGCATATCACTCACAAAGAATTAATAAATGTGTATAATTTGTGTAAACAGCTCACAATGAATTACGCCCTCAAGTTGATGTGTGTATGTGTGTGTGTGTGTGTGTAGGTATATGGAGGCTCCTATCCAGAGTGACACCTACCCCGACAAGAACACAGTTGCCAATTCTCTCTCCACTTCCATCGTGTCGAACCGTTTTCTGGTGGAGGCCGGCCAGTATCCCCAGTCCATGATTATCCACTTCGCTGATATCGCCTCCATCCATATCCTAGTACTCAAGGTGGGGGTCAAGTTATACGTATCCACAACACAGCCTCCCTCCACATTACTCCCCCATCCACATCCTGGTACTCAAGGTGGGGGTCAAGTTATACGTATCCACAGCACAGCATCCCTCCACATTACTCCCCCATCCACACTTCAGAGTCTGTTCTCATTTATACACAACATTCACATAGTATCCATTTGAATCATATTATACATACTCTCATCTTTTCCATACACACTGTTTATATATTCACATGGTATCTATCTACATCATAATATACACACTCACATCTTCTCCATCTACACTGTTTACATTCACATGGTATCTATCTACATCATAATATACACACTCACATCTGCTCCATCTACATTGTTTATATTCCCATCTACCTCCTCTTTCTTTCCACACCTCAGGACGTTGCCAACACATACAGTGGCGTGGGGTCTGTGTCGAGGTGGTGGCAGGACCTGGATACTCAACTGGACCATTACATTGAACACGGCAAATATCTCAGGAGTGATGTGGTAGACTGGAGGAACGATATGGTGGGTCAGAGAGAGAGAGAGAGAGAGAGAGAGAGAGAGAGAGAGAGAGAGAGAGAGAGAGAGAGAGAGAGAGAGAGAGAGAGAGAGAGAGAGAGAGAGAGAGAGAGAGAGAGAGAGAGATGAGTGGTGCACAATAATCTTTTTAATTCTTGGCCAGAACTGAGTATAACCTAACCTAACCTAACCTAACCTAATCTCACCTCCTCTTCCTCCAGATGTTGTGCGATTACGACGAGGGTGGCAAGTACGACGTGTGGACGGTAAGTGTGTGTGTGTGTGTGTCAACCTACAATTAATTAATGCCAGTACGTGTCGTGAACAAGTATGTATGTACAAACGTAATCACAATTCAACTGGTCTGACATGCATTACAACTGAAGGTGCGAATATGTTAACTAAAAAACTAATATGAATAAAAATGATGTGTGTGTGTGTGTTTATGTGTTATTTATTACAACAAAGGTGTGAAAAAGTTAACTAAAAAACTAATATGGATAAAAATAAATGATGTGTGTGTGTGTGTGTTTTTATGTGTGTGTTGCAGGTGTCCGATCAAGTAACTGGAGTGACAGATTCATGTACACAAGTTCACGAGACCAACAGCTGTGACGACCATTGCCAGGCATACCAGGTTAGTGTTAAAGTTATCAATCAGTCAGGCACTCTCATTCAGAAAACACACCTCTTCATTATTATTATTATTATTATTATTATTATTATTACAAACCACACAACTTTATTATTATTATTATTATTATTGTTATTATTATTATTATTATTATTATTATTATCATTATTATTATCATTATTATTATTATTATTATTATTATTATTATTATTATTATTATTATTATTATTATCACAAACCACACTACTTTATTCTCTCAATAAGAATGTTACTGTGTTAAATTGACCTTTTCATATGAACAAGGTTATGTGTTCGTTTGGTTATTAGTGTTTTGACCATTCTTTTGTTTGTTTGGATCCCTGGAGTGCTTTAATATAATTCTTTTGTACAGTTGGACACATGAATGGGTGGTACAGCCCAGGTGAAAGATACTTGTCCCATTTGAGTAACCAGTGTCTATTATCAGGTACTTGCTTTTTATTACCATCCTCAATAATGACGACTTCTGCCCCTCCTATTTACCAACCTAACCTAATCTAACCAACCTAACCTAACCTAACCTAACCTAACCTAACCAGTGTCTATTATCAGGTACTTGCTTTTTATTACCATCCTCAATAATAAACGACTTCTGCCCCTCCTATTTACCAACCTAATCTAATCTAACCAACCTAACCTAACCTAACCTAACCTAACCTAACCAGTGTCTATTATCAGGTACTTGCTTTTTATTACCATCCTTAATACTGACTTATGCCCCTGATGTCTCCTATTTGGCACTATGAAACTTGATATTGGGAGAAATTGACCATCTTTCACTTGGGCTGTACCACCCATTCATGTGTCCAACTGTACATAAAAATGAATCCGTTTTCTGTATTAGAGACTCAGATTCGATCCCTTATACATCAGATACAAGTATGAAATGTAAACTTTCATTCGTTTAAGGGAAAAAGTAATTCATTTCACCATGTGTGTTGAAGTAATTGAATTTAAGAAAGATAAAACAGGTATCTAAGTGGTAAAGAACTTGGTGCCATTGAGCGATTATTATTTTTTTTTAGTAAATTGGAGTGTTTTGTAATCTTAAAGTAACTGAGATGTGTAATTGTTTGGTGTAATTTATTTTAACTTACATAACATTTATCCCAAAACAACAACAACGAACAAATGAGACGAGAAAGAAGGTTAATTACTATGACTACTACTACTACTACTACTACTACTACCACAATTACTACTACAATTACAACAACAACAGCAATAACAACAAGAACTAGTACTACTACTGCTACAACAACAACAACAACAACAACAACAAAAACCTCTACTACTACTACTATTACTACTACTATTCTACAACTACTATTACTACTACTACTACTACTACTACTATTACTACTACGACCACTACTACTACTACTACTAGGACTAGGACTAGGACTACTACTACTACTACTACTACTACTACTACTACTACTACTATTACTATTACTACTACTACTACTACTACTATTACTATTACTACTACGACCACTACTACTACTACTACTACTACTACTACTACTACTACTACTACTACTACTACCACCCACAGATAAGGATGAATCGTGACGTGAGTAGCTACGTGTGGAAGTACCTGGGGAAGGCGTTGAGGGAGTGGGAGGTTCTCAAGGTCATCGCTTCACAGATGGCCAAACGAACCTAGACAAACAGAGGTAAACAAAACAAACAAACAAACAGACTCATTCCACCTAGATAAACAGAGGTAAACAAAACAAACAAACAGACTCATTCCACCTAGATAAACAGAGGTAGACAAAACAATCAAACAAACTCATTCCACCTAGATAAACAGAGGTAAACAAAACAAACAAACAGACTCATTCCACCTAGATAAACAGAGGTAAACAAAACAAACAGACTCATTCCACCTAGATAAACAGAGGTAAACAAAACAAACAAACAAACAAACTCATTCCACCTAGATAAACAGAGGTAAACAAAACAAACAAACAAACAGACTCATTCCACCTAGATAAACAGAGGTAAACAAAACAAACAAACAAACTCATTCCACCTAGATAAACAGAGGTAAACAAAACAAATAAACAGACTCATTCCACCTAGATAAACAGAGGTAAACAAACAAACAAACAAAACAAACAGACTCATTCCACCTAGACAGACAGAGGTAAACAAACAAACAAACAAACTAACAGAGGAACACAAACAACAAAAAAACAAACAAACTGACAGAGCAAAACAAACTGCCCCCCCCCCTTTTCTGATTCCGTTATATATATATATATTTTTTTTCTTGTCTTTATAATATATTCCTATTATTTTTATTAATGTTTGTTTCTCTGTTTCTTGCAGGATATGTCGCTTCTCCTTGCCAGCACACACACACACACACACACACACACACATATTTCTTTCAGGACATGCCGCTTCACACACACACACACACACACACACACATATATTTCTTCACACACACACACACACACACATATTTCTTCCAGGACATGTCGCTTCACACACACACACACACACACACACATACACACACACATTTTTCTTCACACACACACACCACACACACACACACATTTCTTCCAGGACATGTCACTTCACACACACACACACACACACACACACACACATACACACATATTTCTTCACACACACACACACACACATATTTCTTTCAGGACATGTCGCTTCACACACACACACACACACACACACACACATTTCTTCCAGGACATGTCACTTCACACACACAGACACACACACGGATACCCCTACTCTCGCACCCCCCCCCCCCAAGCCTGTCCCCCTATTCCTGCACCCCTCTAACCCCCCCCAAGCCTGTCCCCCTACTCTCGCACCCCCCCGACCCCCCCAAACCCCCGCACCCCCCTAACCCCCCCCCCCCAGCCTGTCCCCCTATTCCCGCACCCCCTTAAATGAAGTGAGAAATTACTTGGTCTGAGGAGAAACAAACACAGCAATAAAATAAAATAAATAAATAAATAAATAAAACAAAGATGTATTTTCATTTTAATATTATACTTTAATTAATAACATACTTTTTGTCACGTACTGATTTGTTGAATTTATGACTAAAATATACACGTTATGCAGTAATGTATGTATGTATGTATGTATGATGAGTTGGTATGTATGTATGTACTGTATGTATGTATGTATATATGTATGTATGTATTTATGTATATATGTATGTATGTATGATGAGTTGGTATGTATGTATGTACTGTATGTATTTATGTATGTATGTATTTATGTATATATGTATGTATGTATGATGAGTTGGTATGTATGTATTTATATAGGTATGTATATATGTGTGTATGTATGAATTTATAAAGGTATGTATGTATTGATTAAGGTATGTATGTATGTATGTATGTATTTAAAAGGTACAGACGTGGTCAAATATAATCATCCATATAGGGGTAATTCACGTAAGAGTTTGACAGCTTTCCTCTGTTCCTTAGATGATAAACTTTCCAATAAATAGGTTAACTACCATCTTTTAATTTATCACAAGCAGCTATGCACTACTTAAATCAATAATATCATATGTGAACGTGAAAACATTAGACAGTAAATTGTTTGAGATACCCATATGTGGATGATTATTATTGACCACGACTGTATGTATGTATGTATGTATGTATGTATGATGAGATGGTATAGTGCCCTGATATAGCAGACTAAGCTGGTCGTGTACAGGTCGTAATAGGGTCGTGGGAGAAGTATATAACATCGTGGTGAGGTCGTGAAGCTGGAGTTGTTGATGGTGGAGTCGTGGTGGTATTCATGACTAAGGAGGTCGTCATAGGTCGTGGGTGAGGTCGTTAAGGTGGTGTACAGGTCGTCATTGGTCGTGGGTGAGGTCGTTAAGGTGGTGTACAGGTCGTGGGTGAAGTCGTTAAGGTGGTGTACAGGTCGTCATAGGTCGTGGGTGAGGTCGTTAAGGTGGTGTACAGGTCGTTATTGGTCGTGGGTGAGGTCGTTAAGGTGGTGTACAACCACAATCAAATATCCACCGACACTTTCCTTCTATCATGCAAGTAAAGCAGTATCATATCAAAATATAATCATACAACAACACCTTACGTCAACTCAACCCCCTCAATTATTATTATTATTATGAGGTGCTGCAAAATCATACACGTGTTGTTGTTTATTACCAAGATATTTACTACGATGGAAGGAAACTCAACCCCCTCAATTATTATTATGAGGTGCTGCAAAATCATACACGTGTTATTTTTTATTACCAAGATATTTACTACGATGGAAGGAAAGTGTCGGTGGATATTTGATTGTGGCTGTACATATTTAGGTAGTTTTGATAGTTGTTGAGTTTGGTAGCGTAGTGTGTGTTGGTAGGCAGTATTCTTCAAAGATACAAGAAGGTGTTTTAAAGTGATAAGCTTCTCAATAATGTGATCAGAGTTTATTGAAGGAGAAGTCTGTGTACAACGGGATAGAGAATATGGGCAATGGTTGATGTTATCCCTTTGAGGCTCTTGATCAGAATGAAAATCTATTGCCATACTCAGTAGTGGTCGGCTTACAGGCATGAATGACTCTCTGATCTAGTAACACGTGAAATGCTAATAAGGAAACAAGTCAGCCGAAAGTAAATATCTTCCTGTATGTCCTTATTACCCAAGCTACTACTATTACTACTACGACCACCACTACTACTACTACTACGACTACTACTACTACTACTACCACTACTACTACTACTACTACTATGACTACTACTACTACTACTACTACTACTACTACTACTATTACGACCACTGCTACTACTACTACTACTACTACGACTACTACTACTATTACTACTACTATCTACAATGGCACTCAGCAGTTTTTAAGGGGGTGCGGGAGTAGGGGACAGGCTTGGGGGGGGGTTGGGGGGTGCGGGAATAGGGGAACAACAGGCTTGGGGGGGGGGGGGG
This sequence comes from Petrolisthes cinctipes, assembly GCA_033782935.1. Classification (NCBI taxonomy): domain Eukaryota; kingdom Metazoa; phylum Arthropoda; class Malacostraca; order Decapoda; family Porcellanidae; genus Petrolisthes; species Petrolisthes cinctipes. Next base: position 8,777 of record JAWQEG010003107.1, on the reverse strand, counting down.
TAGAAAGCCTGTACCCTATTCCCGCAACCCCCTAACCCCCCCCCCCCAAGCCTGTCCCCCAACTCCCGCACCCCCCAAAAACCCCCGCACCCCCCTAAACCCCCCCAAGTCCCCCTATTCCCGCACCCCCTTAAGGAGGTGTTGGAGAAGCACTTGGCTCTGACACATTTCGTCTTGTGTATATGTGTATGTGTATATACAGGATTATATGTGTTAAAGAGATAAAGATATACATGTGTAGTTTAACTGGTATATATACAGGTCGTAGGCGAGGTCATTGAGGTCGTGTAAAAGTCGTCACAGGTCGTGGTTACGGTCGTCGTTAATTAAGGTCGTGTGCAGGTCGTCACAGGTCGTGGGTGAGGTCGTATCATCATAGTAGCATTCCTGAGGCCCTTGGTACCCGTCCAGGATCGCCAGACAATGCCGTGGTGACCCTCCTGCCCCGCCCCCAGCGCCGACCCCGTCAGGTGAGCGTCGTAACAGCTGAAGTACCACCAGCCTCCACCATAATGACGGGCACAGTGGTCTGACGAAGGAGGAGAGAGAGAAGAGTAATGCAGTGTTGGTGAGAAAGAGTAAAATGCAGTGTTGGTGAGAAAGAGTAAATGCAGTGTTGGTGTGAAAGAGTAAATGCAGTGTTGGTGTGGAAAGAGTAAATGCAGGGTTGGTGTGAAAGAGTAAATGCAGGGTTGGTGAGAAAGAGTAAATGCAGTGTTGGTGGGAAAGAGTAAATGCAGTGTTGGTGGGAAAGAGTAAATGCAGTGTTGGTGTGAAAGAGTAAATGCAGGGTTGGTGAGAAAAGAGTAAATGCAGTGTTGGTGAGAAAGAGTAAATGCAGTGTTGGTGGGAAAGAGCTATGCAGTGTTGGCTAGAAGTGGTGCATGAGGTTAAATGGAAAATCTTTATCTGTTTGTCTGTCTCTCTGTCTGTTGGTTAATTAAGTAGGTGGTGAGGTTAAACCCAAAATATTTATCTGTTTTTCTATCTCTCTGTCTGTTGGTTAATTAAGTGGGAGGTGGTGAAGTTAAATCGAAACTCTTTATCTGTTTGTCTATCTGTCTCTGTCTGTTGGCTAAGTGGGAGGTGGTGAGGTTAAAGTCAATACTCTTTACCTGCTTTTATATCTATCTAGATGTTTGGCTGTCTCTGTTTGTCTCTCTTTGGAAGGAGGAGAGAGGGGTACAGGAATGAAGTGTAATGTTGGCTACGTGGGAGGTGGTAAGGTTGAAACTAAACTCTTTACCTGTCTGCCTGTCTGTCTGTCTGTCGAATAA
>JAWQEG010003107.1:2500-5000 GCA_033782935.1 Petrolisthes cinctipes | reverse complement strand
GAATTGGGCGGGTGTTGTTGTCTGGCGGGGTGTGGATGGCGGGAAAGTATGACAGTCCACCCTCCACCTTCTACATCCTGATTACATCTTACTTGACGTGGTGTTAGTCCAGGTGGAATGATCTGTAGTGGATAGATGGATGGAAATGAAAAAAGGGTGGATGAGTATACAAATATAGAATAATTGAAGTAGATGGGTGGGTGGATAAGGATATATTATACCATAGTAGGGTGGGTGGAAGTGGATGGGTGGATTAGGATATATAAAATTGTAGAGTGGATGAAAGTGGAAGGGTGGATGGGTATGAAAATGAAGGGTGGATAGAACTACAGTGAATGAGTGGATAAGGAAGGATATATATAAAAGTAGAGTGGATTGAAGTGAATGTGTGAAATCAGTGTAAAAATAGATGGTGGATTGATCTGGGGGTGGATGGATGGATGGATCGGAAGTAGCTGGCAGTCAGTGGATGGGTGGAGAAGTGTAAAAATGGAGGGAGGATTGATTTACAGTAGATGGGTGGATAAGGGAGTGGAGTAAAATAAGCATAACAGATGAATAACAAAAAGTGAATCACATTGTCATATCTTTCTCCATCCTCTGATCAAATGAGGATTCCTTCGGTCCCCAGCTTGTTGTCTGAAGATTGCATGGTTGATTGATTGATTGATTGATATTAGGCGCCGCAACAGCGAGATCATAAAGCGCCAGAGGAGAGTGATAGAGAGGTGAGACAGCAAGCAGGATGTAAATAGAAGGAAAAGAAAGACAGTTGAAGAATTGAAAGGGAGTGGCTTGGGCCGAAGGGGCGCCCAAACCCTTAAATCAATGCTTATATCATCACTACTGTACAGGCAATACCCTCCTACGGGATGAAGATTGCTTGACAGATTACATGGAAGATGGAGACCCGAGGATGAAGGAAAATGTGACACTGTGATACCAACTTCAACACACACCACATTATATATCCACACACACATACACACACACACACCGTCTGGAGAGGTAGCCAAGAGCCCCTGGTGAGAGCAACACTGCAGTCTTCAGGGAGAGTAGCAGTGACCAGTGAAGTGAGGGAGGCAACGGAGGAGGCTAGGGAGGCCAGGGAGTTTTGTAAGGCTGCTATCTCCTCCCTCACACCCTCCACTGTCCTCATGCTCTCCAGTAACTCGTTGGATGTCTCGCACCGCCGACCCCGACGACTGCTACTCTGTTTGGTAAATTTTCAACGGTGCATGTTAGAAATTTCCGATGTCGCTCTGTTTGCTAGATTTTCAACAGTGCATGTTAGATTTTTCCGATGCCTGTGAGGACTTCTATGGCTACAGGGGCATTAGTAATAGTTACAGTTTAAACCAATGGCAACAGAAATAAAAGATTAGAGTGAGAGGTTACTGTTCATTTATTTATTTCCTCTTTTATCTCGTACTAACATTGAAATTTTTAAGGACCTTGTGATCGTGTATGAGAATTGGAGGCTTCTGATTCCTTCTTGATATTGCCACGAAACAAGCTCCTTCCATATAGTTAGTGTTTCGTAGCAATATTTGAAGGACCCAATTACCTCCAATTTTCTGACTTCATCACAGGGTCCCTTAAACTACTTGTAACAGAAATAAGAAAAAAAAAAAATAGAGTGAGCTGTTGTTTACCTTGGCATTAACGAAGTGATGTTGATGAGCGACGAGTAACATAATCATCAGCAGTCCCTTCATTGTCATCCTTGTTGTCCTTGTGTGTTTCTTCTTGTACGTACAGATTATCATTAACTTCACACTTTGTCGACTTTCTCTTCCTTACATGCTATATATATATATTATGTAAACACTGTAGACAGGTGAGGGTGATGAGCTCCGTGCGTGTGTGTGTGTGTGTGTGAGTGTGAAATGTAGTCCTTGTCTCATTGCACTCGCTGGGATTGGAGTAGAATGAAGTTTGAAGGTGATACTACAATATTTCACTAAAATTATTTCAGTACACATAAACATAACCTAAGAGTGAAAGGTATGGGAAGAATCTGAAGGTGATGTTAATATTTTATTCACTCCTTTTTATTACAATGCACAGGGACGTATTCAGGCTTATATTATATACTGTATAATTATATGGTGAAGGGAGGGAAGTGGTTAACATAGAGTAAAACCATTAAATTTTGTTCTGAAGGGACCAATTGTTATGAGGGAGTCACTTGGGGGTTTACAGGTTTGACTGGCGTTTTAAAGGGCCCCCAGACTCTTCTATTAGAATTAGATACAGTCCTGACAGCAGCAGCTATGGTAATTGTTTAGGCTAGATACAAGGTTAAATAGTTGGGTTTAGATATGTTTGTTATACGCCCCTGGGAGCAGCAGCTATACGTTACCAGTGACCCTGCTTCGGCGTCACAACCACACATCACCATCACACCCCAGACCAATAACACTAACTTAGTCTTATTGGTCTTGATCACACCAATACCACCTACTGTTGTTGCCTTCACTCCCTCATTGACTATATT
>JAWQEG010003106.1:2500-25348 GCA_033782935.1 Petrolisthes cinctipes | reverse complement strand
TGGAAATTAAAGGAGTAATAATAGACTTTGGGTATGTACAGTCACGAGCACTAATAAGTATTACAGTTTTAGTTGAAGCTTTGAAAAGTCCAATTCACCAACGAAGTAATTCCAATGGAGATCTTATTGTGTATTTATTTACTGTCTCTAGGTATTCGAAGCACACCTGAATACTTATTAGTGCTCGTTACTGTACAGCCCCAATCAAATATCCACCGACACTTTCCTCCCATCGTGGTAAGTATCTTGGTAATAAAGAACAACACATGTATGATTTTACAGCACCTCATAGTAATAATTAAAGGGGTTGAGTTGAAATAAAGTACTGTATGATTATATTTTGATATGATACTGAATTTTTTGCACGATTGAAGGAACGTGTTGGTGGTTATTTGACTGTGGCTGTACATTTGAGCCCCTTGATTTCTCCAAAGTATGTCAGGAAGCAGCAGGACCAGATGAACGAAACTAATGGTGGCCTGTTGCTTGGAATAGTTTGTAGGAATCAGATACTCCAAATTTACCACCAACGCTGTACTAATCACCTTAATGTTTGGCTTGGCTCCTTGAACTGATAATAACTTCCCTTCATCATCATCATCATCATCATCATCAGTGTTTACAATTATTTCCCATCTTGGTTGACTTAAGTTGGTTTTCCTCTCTGTATTTCTCTTGCATTCTGTCCCTTCTCTCTGCTATTTCTTTCTAGCAATCTCACTTTTTTTATAATTCAATTTATCTCTTTACCACTTCATCTGTCTCCCTACCCATCCATTTATTTATCTTCTATCTAGTTTCATATATTAATGATGATACTTTTATATTTACAGTTATATTTCAATGATATGAGCCTCTTCTCAGCCCACGACTCCCTCTCCTTTCTTCTTTATTTTTTCCCTTCTTTTGCCACCGTATTTGGGTTTGCCTGGCCTTATCTTCCTCATATTACCTTCCTCCTATTGTGTTCCAAGCCTTGATCCCCTCCTCCTCCTCCTCCTCCTCCTCCTCCTCCTCCTCCTCCTCCTCCTCCTCCTCCTCAATTTGCTTTACTTTCTTTATATTTTCCTCATCCCTAATTCCTTTCGTTCCCTTCCCTTTACATTTTCCTTTTGCTTCCCTTTATTTCCTTATTTCGTTCACTTCCCTCTCCCACTCCACCTTTCTCTCCTCACCTCCTTCTCCAACTCCACCTTCCTCTCCTCACTTCTCTCTCCTTTATCCCTTCCCCTTACTTTCCCTCTCCTACTCCACCTCCTTCTCCTCACCTCTCTCTCCTTTATCCCTTCCCCTCACTTTCCCTCTCCTACTCCACCTCCCTCTCCTCACCTCTCTCTCCTTTATACCTTCCCCTCACTTTCCCTCTCCTTTCCTCCCTCTCTTTTCCTTAGCGTGTTCCCGTCTACTAACTTCCATTCACCCCTGGTTATAACATTTACTTTTATCAGTATTACCTGCCTCTCTCTCCCTCTCCCTCTCCCTCTCCTACCACTCTCCTTTCCTCCCTTACCTCTTGCTCCTCCTCCTCCCCTCTCCCTCACTAGACTCTTACTCTCTTGCCTTCTCCCCATGCATCCTTCTTCACTCCTACCCCACACCTTCTTTCCCTTCTTCCTCATCTCCTTCCCCCTTTACTTGTACCTCACTCACTATTCTGTCCCAAACTCAACTCACCTGCCCTCCTCCCACTCACAATTCATTCCCTCCCCTCCCCACCCTTGCCTCCCTATAGCTACCCCATACCCACATGGAATACCCTGACTTATTTACTTACCTTTCCCCCTACCCATTTGCCTCTTTCATCTCCACCTTCTATCTATCTTTCCCTCCCATCCCTACCTTCTATCCATCTGTCCCTCACATCCCTACCTTCTATCCATCTGTCCTCTCCCATCCCTACTTCTATCCATCTGTCCCTCCCATCCCTATCTCTATCCATCTTTCCCTTTCCTTCCTACCTCCCATCCATCTGCCCCTCCCATCCCTATCTCTATCCATTTGTCCCTTTCATTCCTACCTCTATCCATCTGTCCCATCCCATCCCTACCTTCTATCCACCTGCCCATCCCATCCCTACCTCCTACCCATCTGTCCCTCCCATCCCTATCTCTATCCATCTTTCCCTTTCCTTCCTACCTCCCATCCATTTGCCCATCCCATCCCTTTCCTCCTATCCATCTGCCCATTCCATCTCTGCTCCCTCAAACACACCCTATAACCCACAATTCACCCCCAGCCCTTCCCTTAACCCACACTTCCACTCCCTTCCTCCTATCCATCTGCCCATTCCATCCCTCCACCCCCCCCTCTAACCCACACTTCTACCCCCGCCCCCCGCCCCTTCCCACCTCCCCACTAGCCCCTCCTGTTCGTCAGCTGCGTGGGACATAGATGTTAAGGACAACCCTGGCCCGACTATCACCCGCCTCCTGGCCATCAAGGCACGACTCACCCGACAATATTTACATGATGACGCCACGCACACAGGGAAGGAGGGCAGGGAGGGTAGATAAAGTGGAGGGGGTAAACAGGGAGGGTAGACAAGGTGGAGGGGGGGTAAACAGGGAGGGTAGATAAGGTGGAGAGGGTAAGCAGGGAGGGTAGATAAGGTGGAGGGGTTAAGCAGGGAGGGTAGATAAGGTGGAGGGGGTAAGCAGGGAGGGTAGATAAGGTGGAGGGGGTAAGCAGGGAGGGTAGATAAGGTGGAGGGGGTAAGCAGAGAGGGTAGATAAGGTGGAGAGGGGTAAGCAGGGAGGGTAGATAAGGTGGAGGGGGTAAACAGGGAGGGTAGACAAGGTGGAGGGGGTATGCAGGGAGGGTAGATAAGGGGGACAGGAAGGGTAGATAAAGTGGAAGGGGTAAGCAGGGAGGGTAGATAAGGTGGAGGGGGTAAGCAGGGAGGGTAGACAAGGTGGAGGGGGTAGATAAAGTCGAGGGTAGGGAGGGTAGACAAGGTGGAGGGGGTAAGCAGGGAGGGTAGATAAGGTGGAGGGGGTAGATAAAGTGGAGGGTAGGGAGGGTAGACAAGGTGGAGGGGGTAAGCAGGGAGGGTAGATAAGGTGGAGGGAGTAAGCAGGGAGGGTAGATAAGGTGGAGGGGGCAGGGAGGGGGGTATTAGGAATGGGGGTATAGAGGGAAGACAAGAGGGAGAGAAGAAAGAAGGAATGAGGGTAGGGATGAAAATGTCGAAGGAAAGAGAGTAAAAGAAAGGAAGAAAGAGAAAGAGAACAACGAAGGATTCTGGAATGGATGAAAGAAGGGAAAGAGGGCAGCAAAGAACAGAGAGAAATGGGGCATAGATGAATGGAAAAAAGAAGGGAGGAGAGGCAGGGAAAGACGAAGAAAACTATTAAATGAGGCAGGGTAGGATTGAAGGAATAAGAGAAGTTGCAGGAAGGAATGAAAAAATAGAAGGAAAGGGAAAGAAAGATGGGGAAAGAGAGGGATACATATAGAAAGGGAGGCAGAAAGTGTTGAAGTAAACGAAGGAGGAAAAGATGAATGATGATGATGACAATTGTACACTCAGAGACAATAGTTCTTTCTCATCCTTTTGAAGCAGTACCAAACCCGAATGAAACCACACAGTATCGAGGCTAAAGAGGAAGATATTTATGTTAGTGAGGCTCTGATTCCTCCAAACTATGCCATGATACAGATCCCCTATTCGTACACTCGCAATCCAAAATTTTGTATCCAGGTCTTGTTGAAGTTTCGAATCATTTGACATAGTAGTGAACCAATTACAACGCTTATTCTGTTTCATATTTGCTTGAGCTCGCTTAATACTCGATCAGGCTATTCGAAGCAAGCCTAGATACATATTTTGGATTGCGAGTGTACCAAAGAGGTCGTCTGTTTTCTGGCATAGTTAGGAGGAATCAGTGGCATTTCAATTTGCCAACAAGACAGTCTCCTTAAAATATTCTAAGATTCATTCTATCGTTTCATAATCCTTGGAATGGGTTAAAACTTTTGACTATGTTTGTACTTAGGTTTGGGAAAAGTGGATGAAGATATAAATAAAGGGTAAAACTGTCATCAAGGCTACACCTCCCACCTAAACCAATTATCATTATCGTTACTATCATCCACTGTAAAGAGAAGAAAAGCCAATGTTTACAATATAATATGGTATATCAACAAACGTTCAGAGTGTGTGTGTGTGTGTGTGTGTGTGTGTGTGTGTGTGTGTGTGTGTGTGTGTGTGTGTGTGGGAGGGGAGGGGGGGTACACTTTGTCCTTATATTGATCATGAAAACAATGACTAACTAAATATGAAGGATAATATGACAGATACTATACTTGTGTCGAATGTCCCTTTGATTTGAAAACACTCTTAAGGGACCCTATGATGTAGTCAGAAAATTGTAGGTAAATGAGTCCTTCAAATATTGTTACGAAACACCACCTACATGGAAGGAGCTTGTTTTGTGGCCTAGTCAGGAGGAATCAGAAGCCTCCAACTCTCATACATAAGCACAGGGTCCTTAACCACGAAGAACTATTTTTTTTTTATAACTATATGTAAATAAGGTTATGGATTGAATTATTACGTTGGTTATGTTGTCATTCTACTAGATATAATGCTAACACTATAACCATTACATCCCATTCATAACACCACCACAGTCTTATTGATAACACCACAAATTAACTCCACCACAACACAGGCACAACCACATCACAACACTGGCACAACCACATTACCTCCACCACAACCACATACGTATAACTCCATTACAACATATGCACAACCACATCACCACCGCCACCACACCACAACTCACCACAACCACTACAACCACACCACTACAACTACAACACCACCGCCACCTCACAACCACACTACAACTCCCCTCCTCAACACCTCACAACCACACCACCATCGCTACCACAACTCACCACAACCACACCACAACAACAACCACAACCCCCTCGTCCTTCGTTCGTGATTCCATAAACCTTTAATTACGGATTCCCAGCCAGGCTTCCGGTGGATTTGCATATAGTGTTTGTTTTGGTGTTTGGGGCGCGTTAATCTGAGGGAGTGTGGTGATGGTGGTGTGATGTAGTGGTGGGGGTGATGTTGGTGTGGTAAGGTGTGATGTTGGTGTGGTGTGGTGGTGTGTGAGCATTGTGGTGAACTGTGCTGGTGATGTTGGTGTGATGTAGTGGTGATGTTAGTGTGGTCAAGTGTGATGTTGGAGTGGTCAAGTGTGATGGTGTATGGTGGAGTGTGGGCATTGTGGTAGTGTGTGGTGAACTGTGGTGGTGTATTGTGGTGGTGTGGTAATGTTATTGTGGTGGAGTGTAATGTAGTGGTGGTGTGTAATGTAGTGGTGGAGTGTGATGTAGTGGTGGAATGTCGTGAATGAAATCTACGTGGATACAATATTTTTTCATCATAGGTATGTGCTGATAGAACACTGTGTGATGACTGTGTGTATGTTGTTTATGTCATAGTACAGTCACGAGCACTGATAAGTATACAGCTTTGGTTGAAGCTTTGATCAATCCAATCCACCAACGAAGTAATTCCAATAGAAAACTTTGTGTGCATTTATTTACTGTCTCTAGGTATTCGAAGCACACCTGAATATTTATTAGTGCTCGTGACTGTACATGGTGTTTGCTTTGACTGAGTGTGTGGTTAGGTAGGAATCAAATCAGTACACCCACCACATCCAAAAAAAAACATCTCCATAAAGGTAGTGAGTGTTACATGATATTATACTTATCAACTCACAGATATACTATAATGAGCAGTCCTGACTACACACAAAACCAAACCAAAACCCATAAATAGTATTACTTCAAGGAAAAGAGTTCACGGTGGGTGAGACAAGGAGTAAACTGATGTTGTTATTCACTGACGTTGTTATGTATGACTCTAGTGGATGTGTGGCTGGCATAGCATCACTCGGCATGGCGTCATCGCTTTTTGCAGACAGAACGAGTTGTTTTGTTGGGAAGTGCATGACGGTTTTTGCGTGTTACGTCTGCTGGCTGGCTTCACTGGACAAGGGGTCGTGGAGTCTTGAACCGACACAGTTACTTCCACTCCCATGTTACCCACCCAGAGTTATACTATTATTGCCAATCCTTCGAAACATTTTAATTAGTAAGTGTTGACCCCAGAATAACTTAGAGGTATTATTGCACTTCTGTTGTAACGTACCTCCTTCTCTCTATCTACCTAACTACCTTCCTATTTACCTACCTATCTAATACCCTACCTAACTACCTTCCTATTCACCTACATACAAATTAACCAACCTAAAACCTGCCTCCCTATCTACCTAACTACCTTCCTATTTACCTACATACAAATTAACCTACTTAACAAGGCGACCCATGCAGACAACACCTACAAGACTTCTCCCTCCACATTCCCTCCCTCCCTTCCTCACATGGGTTGACCTCCACCCCCCTGAATGATCTCTCCCTCCCTCCCTCCCTCCCTCCTCCTTCCCATTGGTTGATTCACCTGCTGTCTCGCTACCCCATTGGCTGATAGAGTGAAGCGGGGGGCGGGGACTAGATAAGCTGTAGGGGGTGAAATGGAGAGAAGATCACTTGGGGTGGTCAGGGGGTCAGAAAGTGGATGGAGAGAGAGAGAGAGAGAGAGAGAGAGAGAGAGAGAGAGAGAGAGAGAGAGAGAGAGAGAGAGAGAGAGAGAGAGAGAGAGAGAGAGAGAGAGAGAGAGAGAGAGAGAGAGAGAGAGAGTCAGTAAAGTGGAGAGAGAGGGTCAGTAAAGTGGAGAGAGGGGGTCAGTAAAGTAGAGAGAGGGGGACAGTAAAATAGAGAGAGGGGGTCAGAAAAATAGAGAGAGGGGGTTAGTAAAGTCGAGAATGAGTTAGTAGGTTGAAGAGGAGGGAAAGGACTGGACAAGAGGTAAGAGAGGTGAGGTGTGTAGGGGATCTGTGAGGTGAGACGAGGGTGGCGTAGTGAGGTAAGGGAAGGGGATGTATGTACCTTTCAAGAGAGAGGGAGGGATATAGGAGGGAGGTCATGGAGAAGGTTAGAAGTAAAGTAGGGAGAGAGGAAAGGTGTCAGATGAAGTAAGAAGTAGTGAAGTAGGGTTGTGGTGGTGGGCTAGTGAGGTGTGGAGGGAATCTGTGGGGGCTAGTAGGATGTGGAGGGGATCTGTGGGGGCTAGTGGGATGTGGAGGGGGTCTGTGGGGGGCTAGTGGGCTGTGGTGGGGGTCTGTGGGGGGCTAGTGGGATGTGGGGGGGGGGTCTGTTGGGGGCTAATGGGGTGTGGAAGGGATATGTGGGGGGCTAGTGGGGTGTGGAGCGAATCTGTGGGGGCTAGTGAGGTGTGGAGGGGGTCTGTGGGGGGCTATTAGGATGTGGAGGGGGTCTGTGGGGGGCTAGTGAGGTGTGGAGGGGGTTTGTGTGGGCTAATGGGATGTGGAGGGGGTCTGTGGGGTCTAGTGAGGTGTAAAAGATCTGTGGGGGGCTAGTTGGGATATGGGAGGGCTAGTGGGTTGTGGGGGGGGGGTCTGTGAGTGGGGGCTATATAGTGTTGTGTGAAAGCTCCGTGTGATTTGGGCACGAATCAAACCGGGACAAAAAAAAAAAAACATGAGTCAGAACTGCATCTAAAACACAACGCTGAGGTTGGTGTTGATCGCTGACACCTTGCTGCTCCTGCTGCTGTTGTTGTTGTTGCTGCTTCAGTGTCCATTACGGAAGGGAAGAGAAGGTGGGAGTAGGAAAGTTGACATGTAATCTGTGAATGAGGGGGATGGGACCTAAGGAGGAAAAAGAGAGAAAGTGATGACAGACAGAGGTATATGCAGAAGGGGAACGCTGACATGTTATTAGCTAGGTAGGTAGAACGTGAAGTGGGTCACCATAACAGAGAGGTGAGGAGTGTACAGGAAGTATAAAAGAAGAGTAATCTAAGCTTTAAAGGAAGAGAGAGATAAAATGAAGTCTGTGAAAGGAAGGGGGAGACGGGGGAGTATTTAAATAGAGTGTGGAGGGGGTCTGTAACTATAGGGGGCTAGTGGGGTGTGGAGGGGGTCTGTAACTATAGGGGGCTAGTGGAGTGTGGAGGGGGTCTGTAACTATAGGGGGGCATAATAGTGGAGTAGGTCTGTACGGGCTATTGAGGTGTGGAGGGGGTATGTGGGGGACTAGTGAGGTGTGAAGGAGTACGTGGGGGGCTAGTCAGTTGTAATTGGGGTCTGTGGGGGATAATGGGGTGTGAAGGGGGTATGTAGGGGGGTAGTGTTGTGTGAAAGGAAAGGGGTCGAGTCATGGAGCTAATCATAAAGGTGGGGTGTGTGTCATGATGAGAAATGGGAGAAAGCTAGGCAAGGTGGAGAGAATGTCAACATGAGTAGGGGAAGACGGTCACAGGGAAGGAAGGGGGAGAAATGGAGGGGTTACAGGAAGGAAGGGGGAGGAATGAAAAGGTTACAAGGAGAGGGGAAGGGATGGAGGAAAGGGAAGGAATGGAAAGGTTACAAGGAGGTGAGGGAAAGAAATGGAGGGATTACAGGAGGGGGAGAGAGAGGAGAGAGGGTCACAAGGAGTAAGGGAGTGCCATGGACGGGAAGGGAGGGGAGGGGGATTACAAGAAGGGAGGGTAAGGGGTCATATGGAGGGAAGGGAGTGCCATGACGGGAGGAAAGGGGGAGGGGATTATAAGAAGGAAGGGTAATGGGTCATATGGAGGGAAGGAGAGGGGAATACAAGAGGGGAGGGTAAGGGGTCATATGGAGGGAAGGGATTGCCATGAACGGGAGGGGAGGGGAGGGGAGGGAAGGGAGGAGGATATAAGGTGTGACAACAAGGAAGTATAACATACCAGTGAAGGCGAGACGCTGCCACAAGGACGTAAGTCAGCATGTTGGTGTTGGTGTGTGTGTGTGTGTGTGTGTGTTTCTACGTCCTAGTCTGTGTGTGTGTGTTTCTACGTCCTAGTCTGTGTGTGTGTGTGTGTTTCTACGTTCTAGTCTGTGTGTGTGTGTGTGTGTGTGTTTTCTCAAAGTGCTGCTGTGTAGATATAACTAAAGTGTGTATGTATGTATGTATGTATGAGCACAAACGAACAGGTAGTTCGAGTGTAAAAAATATTCTGTATAAAATATGTGAATGAACTATAAAGAACACATGAATCAGTTTGTGTCCATTTCATTTATTTCCCTTTACTATGCATATCACTTGTTGTGGTTTAATTAGAGGATTACCGATTTATTTAATAACTAATTCATTTATTAATTCATTCATGTATTTATCATTTTAATTATTGATCTTCGAGTGTTTATTTCTATATTCATTTATTTATTTATATCTATTTATTCATTAATTTCTGGTTGTTTATCAATGTATAGATTAATTAATATTTATTTGTTTTTGTTTTTTATTTATTTATTTATTAATTTATACGACAGTTCGTCACCTGAGTTTATTCGTATATTGCAAATTCATAAGTTCAACCATTTATTCATTTTGTCATCCATCCACTGAACCATTTTTATTTTTTATTTTTGTTCGTGGCCTAATCCATTACATACATCATTTTCCTATCCTGTTATCCCTCCTCTCATCATTCATATTTCTTCCATTTTATCATATCGATATTTCATTCATTTATTCTGACTTGCATTATGATATTCGATTTTGCTTCAGTCATTCAGTCGTATTTCTATTAAAAAACTGTAAAGGTATTATACGTCCATTTTAATATGTTTCAGTAATCATGCAGATATCTTATTCACTCTCTCATACTCGGTCACTCATTTGTACACTCACTCACATGTCCACCCACCCTACCCTCACCCTCACGCCCACCTATACACCCACTCACACGTCCAACCCCACCCTACCCTCACCCTCACGCCCACGCTCATTTCCACCTATACACCCACTCACATGTCCAACCCACCCTACCCTCACCCTCACCCTCACGCCCACGCTCATTCCCACCTATACACCCACTCACATGTCCACCCACCCTACCCTCACCCTCACGCCCACGCTCATTCCCACCTATACACCCACTCACACGTCAACCCACCCTACCCTCACCCTCACCCTCACGCTCATTCCCACCTATACACCCACTCACATGTCCACCCACCCTACCCTCACCCTCACCCTCACGCCCACGCTCTCCCCTACGCCCACAAAGCTTCATCCGTGCAAACACCAATCATAAATCCAACGAATAAACAACTATAATCCCTGTCCCTCCATTGGCTGCCTCTCCTCCCCATCCCTACACACACACACACACACACATACAGGCAAGCGACCACGCACGAACGCACACACACATCAGCAACACACAAATAAGTGCATGCACGAACGCACACACACACGCACTCATGCATAACACACACACACACACAAACACACACACACATCCTCTTTCCACACATCGACTATTCTATCATCCTTCACTCACACACTTACTCACACACACACACACACACACATCCTCTTTCCACACCTCAACTATTCTATCATCCTTCCCTCACTCATACACACTTACTTCCACATCAACACAACCATCCATACTTTCATCCTTCATCCTCAGTCATCCTTCACCCATTCATTCACCCCTCAACCGTTCATTCACCCTACCACTCCCTCCCTACCTACACCCTTCCCCTCCTTCCCATGCATGCTTTCATCTATTCTTCTTCTATCCATCTTCTTGCCCTTATCTTCTCGTTTTATTCACACCTTCTTTCATAACTTTTTTCGTTACAATTTTTCATTATTTTATCTTTACTTGTTCTACTCTCATGTTACTCATATTTCCATTCCCATTCCTTCACTTCTTCCCTATTCCCCTACCCTTTCAATCCTTTCTGTTCACTCTCTCATCCCTCCTATCCTCCCACCCCTTTCCCGTCCACTCCCTCACCCCTCCTTTCACCTCCCACTCTTCCACTCCATTCCTCACCACTCCTTTACCCTCCCACCCTTCCACCACTTCCTCATCCACTCCCTCACCACTCCTTTACCCTCCCACCCTTCCACTCCATTCCCCCACCCCTCCGTTGCCCTTCCACCCTTCCACTCCATTCCCATCCACTCCTTTACCCTCCCACCCTTCCACTCCATTCCCATCCACTCCCTCACCACTCCTTTACCCTCCCACCCTTCCACCACTTCCTCATCCACTCCCTCATCAATCCTTTACCCTCCCACCATTCCACTCCATTCTCCCACCCCTCCGTTGCCCTTCCACCCTTTCAACCCTTTTTCATCCACTCCCTCACCCTTCCACCCTTCCACTCCATTCTCCCACCCCTCCGTTGCCCTTCCACCCTTTCAACCCTTTTTCATCCACTCCCTCACCCTTCCACCCTTCCACTCCACTCCCTCACCCCTCCTTTGCCCTCCCACCCTTTCACCCCTTCTTCATCCACTCCCTCTCACTCCTCCTTTCATCTCCCACCCTGCCAACCCTTTTTCATCCACTCCCTCACACCTCCTCTACCCTCTCACCTTTCCACTCTATTCCCTCACACCTCGTCTACCCTCCCAGCCACCCTTCCACTCCATCATCCCTCCTCTAACTTCCCCTACCCTCCCCCTCATCCCCCCCCACTTCCATCTCCCCCAGCCCCCCCCCCTCCCCCTTCCACTCCATCATCCCTCCTCTAACTTCCCCTACCCTCACCCTCATACCTCCCAGCTCCCCCCCCCCTTCCATCTCCCCCAGCCCCTACCCCCCCCCCCCTTCAACCCCCACACCCCCCCAGCACGTCACCACTGAGGATTACCCCGACCGCCTGTCACACACCATTTGTTCTCTCCCATCCACCAGTTTTCCATCAGTTTTTGTGTGTTTTTGCGTGTGTGTGTGTGTGTGTGTGTGTGTGTGTGTGTACGATTCTGTATATATGTGTTCTATTGTGTGCTCGCGAGTGCTTGGACCTCCATGGGCAAGGTATATGTATGTATGACTGTGTGTGTGTGTGTGTTTTTCTTGTTGTTGTGTGTGTATTTTTGTTTTTACATGGAAATGCTTGCGTTCGAAAATACGTGGATTTATGTGAGTGTGTGAGTGTGTGTGTGTGTGAGTGTGTGTTTTTTTTTTTTTTTTTTTTTTTTTTTTTTTTTTTTTTTTTTGTACGAATGAGTGCTCGCGTATTCTCTTTCCACTCGAGTATATACAACCCCAGACCTATACAAGATAATTATATAACCTGTGTCTGTATTTTACCATTGACAAAAATTTTCGCTACTTAGAAACAAAAAAGTCTAAAAGGAACACAAACGAGAATATATCGACTTGACGCTTGCTGCCTTCACATCCTCGGTCAGTTGGAATAAAAAAAAAAAAAATAACTTTGCTTTTTATATACGGTTTTCTTGTCCTCTCTTTTATTTCTCTGGTTTAATCAACAAATGAACCTGAATCCATTACAGTTATTATCCTTATTCTCCTCCTGTTTAATCACCACCACCACCACCATCACCACCACCAACACCACCAGCATCACCACCACCACCACCACCAACACCACCACCACCACCACCACCACCATCACTACTACTGCTGCTAACTTGTGCCATGTTTTGATTTGTCGTTGGAAATCATGCGACGTCGTAAATCAGCTCTAACCAATACCATAGCGGCCTAATTTTTTCCTCGTATGTTGGATATGTATTATTATTATTCTCTTTTATTATTATTATTATTATTATTATTCTCTTTTTTTATTATTATTATTATTATTATTCTCTTTTATTATTATTATTATTATTCTCTTTTTTTATTATTATTATTATTATTATTATTATTCTCTTTTTTTATTATTATTATTATTATTATTCTCTTTTTTTTATTATTATTATTATTATTATTATTCTCTTTTTTTTATTATTATTATTATTATTATTATTCTCTTTTTTTTTTAATTATTATTATTATTATTATTCTCTTTTTTTATTATTATTATTATTATTATTATTATTATTATTATTATTATTATTATTATTCTCTTTTTTTTTATTATTATTATTATTATTCTCTTTTATTATTATTATTATTATTATTCTCTTTTTTTATTATTATTATTATTATTATTATTATTATTATTATTATTATTCCCTTTACAGTATAAAAGGTGTCTAGCGCTGTATGAGAAAATTCCATACACCAATCACCTATCATGTAATTTGGAGTATAATTTTTTCTACAAGTTTTGCTCTTAATAACTTCAAAAATAATGTTCCATCAGATATAAGCTTGTCAGGTCGGCGAGAGAAGAGTAGCCCTATTATTACTTTATATTTTACTGTAGGCCTACATTACAATCTCCTACGGTAGCCTATCACATCAAATCAGCTAGGCTATAAGATAAACTATTCCTAGTCAAACTGATTCTTTAAAGTCCAGTCATGCATTCTTGAAATTATTTTGTACTGTACAGCCGACAGCATAAATCCGCGTCCATCTTATGCACTTGGTAATGCAAATATGACCAGATAGTTGCATTCTGAACCAGTTTCTATCCTAAAAACATGTGTCATTTACCACGTGTGAAGTAAATATATCTGTCATCTCTGCATTCAAATTGTGTTACAACATCAATATAGCTCATAGATACATAGGTAAAGATGAAGCGAACTTATGCTGCCGACTGTACATATCGATGGTTATATTAATATGTCTGCAAGTAGAGGAAGAAGGTATAGGAAACAGAGGCTGGGATATAGTTGCCAATTACGAAATATTTTGGTTTGTGTGTATTACGGTATCACCATCGTTATTACAACTCCAACAACTCATTCGGTGAACAAACATCATTGTAATGTGTGATTAGAGTCACTTTGGGTCGGGAGTAACAATATTTTATACTCCAGTACAAATTTTCTGTGTAAAGTAAGTGTTGCCTGGCTGTACCAAACCTCTCAGTCGTGTTGACCTTGAAATTGTAACGCGTTGTGCCAAACTCAGATACGAACATTTTTAATTGCAAATCCAAACTAAAATTATGAGGCAGGACTTGTCGATAATAATTGGGAAGGGTTCATATCCTTGCCTTATGTCAAATGCTAATATAAGAGGCAGGACTTATCCCATCCTAATTGGAAAGGGTTGGTATTCTTGCCTTATGTCAATTGCTAATGTTATTGCACGTGACAATGTTGTGACCTGCGAATATTGCCAAAATGAACATGGTTTCAGATGAGACTGTTATCACTGGGATCATTTGCGTATTTCCATTAATTAATATAAAAATGTGTCGTACAAGTCGCGGCAATATAGTCCTTGACCAGACTTCCCCTTACACCTGCCTGGTCAAGGACTATGAATCATGACTGTACATAACTACATACACTGCATAAACTACCTGTACCTATATATATATCAGCTGACAGGACCAGTTTCAGACATTCAACATCCTAAATAGATCGTTCCCTCAGCCTGTCACACTATATAACTGAAGCATCAGTGGTTCCAATGACTCAACAACAGAAAGTAGACAGACGGTGAACTATGCTTTGAGGATAGCAACTTTGTAGGCTGGGGGAAGATGTGTTGATGTAACAAGACTGACTGCCTTAATGACCAACACCATGAGTTGATAGGCATTAAGCCCTAAATCTTCTTATTCGATCCACAGATAATTCATTCATATTTTGGCTGTCTGAGGGAACGAACATTAGTGCAACAGTGTACAAAGTAATAAGAATATTGTTACGAAAACCACGTTGTTTACATCCCAGACTAATCGTTTAAGGGACCCTGTGATGTAGTCTGAAAATGGGGAGGTAAACGAGTCCTTCAAATATTACCACGAAACACTAACTATGTGGAAGAAGCTTGTTTCGTGGCATGGTTAGAAGGAATCAGAAGCATCCAATTTTCATACACGATCACAGGGTCCTTAAATGGCTTTGTCAAATATTACTAACAACTACAGCTCGTAGATAATTATGACTGATCCCTTTAGCCCCCGTCACACATTAAAGATTTATTTTCATCCCGCTACTAATCGTGTTCGTAGCGCCCTGCTGGCACGCTGTGGGATAATCGTAACAAACTATTGGAACCTTCACCACAAGAAAATTTGCCTTGGACGCTCTGAACAGAATTAGTAGCGTTGTCGGGATGGAAATAAATGGTGAATGTGTGACCGTCGGGATCTTTACCTTAATTAACAGACGACAGCGAGGATCTTCACGGGTTCACCATCTACTTGAATCCAATAATAGTCACAAAAGGTGTCCCAAATTTCGATCACTGTTTAATGAGGAGTTCAGGAGAATTGGAGAACACAGATAAGGATTCACGGTACTGCTCAGGTGGAAGTAGTAGGTGATGTGAAGCCGTGGAGACAGACAGCGCTCAACATCAACTGCGCATCGAAATCCACTTAGCCGATATTTTTTTCAATATATTTACAACTTAATTTAACTATTTCCTGCTTTACACACCATTAGTAAAATCTGTTAAACAGTTTTACATTACAATATCATAGTTAAATAATCAGTAATAGCCTATATTCTTCATAAAGAGTAATTATTGTATAGTTGGCAACAGTTCCGTCTGGGCCAATAATTATCGTATATATGGCAGCAGTGTGTGTGTTGGTTTGTGTGTATATGCTCGAAAAATAGTCGGATCATCAACTCTCTCCCTCCATAGTGAACACGGATCCGTCTTGGAGTTGAAGATCCGAATATATTTCGAGCATGTATGTATGTATGTACACACGAACCAAGACATTCACTTCAGCCACATATACGATAATTACCAAACTACCAATACCAACTCACAGCAAAGAAGATGTCGGACCATATTCCAAGATGTTGTGAGTGACGGTGTAACTTTTCTCTCCTGATAGTGACGGTGTATAAATACGGTGTCGTCATCTAGTGGGACAGAACAGAAGCAACCAACACCATGAAATTCCACTGCCTCCATCTAGTGTGACATATTATATACAGATCGTGAAGCTCACAACACCTCGTAGCTTCACCTAATAATAACGGGGCATAGCAAGTGTCAAAGGCTATACTGACAGCTTACAGTCCCGAGGTTGAGATATATAAAACACACACACACACACTCCTTATCAACCATTCTGGGTTTGGCTGTGAGTGAATCATGTTGTAATATTGGTGAATAAACAATGTGCTGATGGACGATAATGACAACAATGAATGGGAGTTCTATCGTGGACCTCAAATGGAGAAACGTCTATAGGAAATATTCTTGGGATGTTTAACATAACGAAACATTCCGACATTCTAAGGCACAGTACTGTATAAATAAGCTCTATCAACACATACACATTCACACATACACAACATTTGTTTGACTTCTTAATTCCTTATTATGTGAGATGTTCCATTAATGGTTTCTTTCACTAAAATACAGGAGGTTGGTATAAAATGCAATATTGTACTGATGTATATACAGTACAGTCCATACATCAGTAAAATACAATTTGATCACCTCCACGAACAGGCAAACGGATACACAGAGAAGTCAGTCGAGGCAGATAGTCCTTGACCAGCCTGTGATGGAAAGGTTCGGTCAGCTGTTTCGAACTGTGAACACCTGGATTCGTTGCTTCAGTCAGCTGCCTAATGATAGTTTGGGTAAAAATAATTCGAGTTTTCGGACTCTCCTATGTTGGTCACAGCTATCCATCACTGACTGGTCAAGGACTTTTTGCCGCGACTGTACGTAGTTAAAAATATACATAAGATAACACAAAATTCCAACAAATATGAAGCTAAAGAAAATGAAGTGAAGAAAAGATAAACAAAAAACAAAGGTAGCAGAGCAGCCAAGCCAGCCAGCCAGCCAGCCAGCAGACAGAGAAGCAGGAGTGGAAGCACGGATGGGTGGGTTGGTGGGTGGGTGTGTAGTGCGCCAGGGTGGCCATCTGGTGGCGTGTAGGGACGTTATTTACATATGAATGGCCGCGGTGCCTCCACTTGTAGCCCAGCACTGGTTGAGGAGGAGGAGATGAGATGGAGGAGAAGGAATTGTAGGTGGAGGAGAAGGAGATGAGATAGAGGAGAAGGAATTCTAGGTGGAGGAGGAGATGAGATGGAGGAGAAGGAATTGTAGGTGGAGGAGGAGGAGGAGATGAGATGGAGGAGAAGGAATTGTAGGTGGAGAAGGAGGAGGAGAAGAAGGAGATGAGATGGAGGAGAAGGAATTGTTGGTGGAGTAGGAGGAGGAGAAGGAATTGTAGGTGAAGGAGGAGGAGGAGATGAGATGGAGGAGAAGGAATTGTAGGTGGAGGAGGAGGAGGAGATGAGAGATAGGAGAAGGAATTGTAGGTGGAGGAGGAGGAGGAGATGAGAGATAGGAGAAGGAATTGTAGGTGGAGGAGGAGGAGGAGAAGGAATTGTAGGTGGATGAGAAGGAGGAGACGAGAGATAGGAGAAGGAATTGTAGGTGGAGGAGGAGGAGGAGGAGAAGGAATTGTAGGTGAAGGGGAGGGAGGAGGAGTAGGAGATGAGAGAGAGGAAAAGGAATTCTAGGTGGAGGAGAGGAGAAGATGGAGAAGGAAGCGGAGGATTTGTAAGTGGAGGATATGAGATGGAGGAGAAAAATGAATTGTAGGTGGAGGAGAGGGATGAGTTGATGGCGATAAGGAAGGGATGGTGAAGAGGAGTTATGTACACAATTACTTATTAATAAATGGATTACTAACAGCATCTTTAACCTGTTTGTGGTAATGTACAGCCACAATCAAATATCCACCGACACTTTCCTTCCATCGTAGTAAATATCTTGGTAATAAAGAACAACACGTGTATAATTTTGCAGCACCTCATAATAATATCTGAGGGGGTTGAGTTGACGTAAGGTGTTGTTGTATGATTATATTTTGATATGATACTGATTTATTTGCACGATGAAAGGAAAGTGTCGGTGGTTATTTGATTGTGGCTGTATATACATTGTTTGTGGAGCCTAGAAATGGACAAACGAGTAGCTGTTCTGGTTCCGCTAATCTACAAGTGTAAGGAATATCATAGTAAAGCAGACGTGAGGGAAATAGAGAGGAGGACGAGTATAGGAAGAATAAAATAATGGTGTACAGTCTCGGTCATAAATCCTGCTGCGTCGGGTGAAGGAAAGTGAACCGTGGGAGTGAATCTGATGAACTAGGAGTGTAGGGAAGTTTTAATTACGCACCATATCATTTCGAAGTGTTGCAGGACTGTTGACCGTGGCTGTACACAACACCTTCCTTCCTTCCTTCCTTCTCTTCAAGCAGCGAGGTAGACACAACAATCGTCTGGGCAGGACTGGTGATGTCATGTGTTTTGCCTGCCTGTTTGTATGTTTATTTGTCTGCAGTCCTGCCCTGCTTTCCTGCCTCCCTGGTCACCCTCCTTGGACGTCTGCCTAGCCTGCCTGTCTGTCTGTCTGCTTGTCTGTCTGTCTGTCTGTCTGTCTGCCTGCCTACTTGTTTATTTGTCTCCTGTCGTGTTTACATACTTTCTCTCTGCTTACCTCATGTTTTTCTTACTTGTCCACTTCTGACTCTATACTTATGTTCAGTTGATATTAGTTATGTTCTCTGGGTCAACTAAAATATGTTCTTTTTATAATATTCTAGCTTAGGTTAATCTCCAGAATCACTTCATGTATCAGGAACACAAAGCTAAAGAGAAATAACGAAAACAGAATAAGATATACCGAGGGAAAGTCGGAAACCTCTTAGGGACAACACACACCTCATGGCTGTGTACACTCTGATACCATAGTCTCTAGCCCACCTGAGTCGAAGTTCGAGATCTGAAGCAGGCGATTTCTGGACGACAGCCCACCCAAAGTCTCCATTGGTTCGAGATGTGTATAGCCTCGTGATGGTTTGTGTGGGCTGTCATCCAGAAACCACCTGCATCAGAATATCTCGAGCTTCGACTCAGGTGGGCTACAGACTATGATATCCGAGTGTACAGTTGAGTAAAAATAATTTGCATGATAAATCTGGGTGTATATGGCAACAGTTGTTTGTAGTAAGCCCTCGGATCTTTATGAATGAATCACTTTGAACCCAGAGCCAATGTAAGGTGGAACGTGATTGGCTGAACTTTGAGTGGTGGTGAAGATGTTGCCATAATTATACAGCCAGATTTTTTTTTGTACTTTCTACTTGCTCAACTGTACATTCAAATAGAGATTATAAACACTGAATGAAATAAATATGTAAGCAATAACTAATGTAATTAATAACAATCCTGATGATTACCTATGACAAAGTTATATGGTAAATAAGTAACATTTCTCAGTCACATAGGCAATACATTTATTCATATAATTTTTAATAATATATTCCGTTACCTCGTCAATTAATGGCTAACTATAATAATGACGGTCGGAATGTGTCTCTGATAGATTTGTAATAGAATTTCCCTCCATTAATTATTTTCACTTAACTGAAAATTTAGAGTGACTAAAGGATAAATAAAGTTAGCCCATATGTGTGTTTATGAAAAGAAGAGGAAGAAGCACAAAGGAAGAGGAAGAAGCACAAAGGAAGAGGAAGACGCACAAAGTAAGAGGAAGGAAGAGGAAGAAGCACAAAGGAAGAGGAAGAAGCACAAAGGAAGAGGAAGAAGCACAAAAGAAGAGGAAGAAGCACAAAGGAAGAGGAAGAAGCACTAAGGAAGAGGAAGAAACACAAAGGAAGAGGAAGAAGCACAAAGGAAGAGGAAGGAAGAGGAAGGAAGAGGAAGGAAGAGGAAGAAGCACAAAGTAAGAGGAAGAAGCACAAAGGAAGAGGAAGAAGCACAAAGGAAGAGAAGGTGTGTAACAAAAAAGGGAATCAAGAAAGAAGAGGATAATTTATATGCAGAAAATTACAGATAAGAGGAAGAGATGTGAGATAAATTATGGAGTATGAGAAATATAATGTGCAAAGGAAGAGGTGGGTGGGTATAGGTAAGTAGATAGGGAGGTTGATAGGTTAAAAGGTTGGTCAGTAGGTAGGTAGGTAGGTAGGTAAATAGGGAGGTTGATAGGGTACAAGGTTGGTGAGAAGGTAGGTAGGTAGGTAGGTCAATAGGGAGGTTGATAGGGTAAAAGGTTGGTGGGTAGGTAGGTAGGTAAATAGAGAGGTTGATAGAGTAAAAGGTTGGTCAGTAGGAAGGTAGGTAGGTGAGTCAATAGGGAGGTTGATAGGGTAAAACGTTGGTGGGTAGGAAGGTAGGTAGGTAAGTAAATAGGGAGGTTCATGGGGAAGGAGGTTGGTGGGTAGGAAGGTAGGTAGGTAGGTCAATAGCGAGGTTATTAGGGTAAAAGGTTGGTGGGTAGGTAGGTAAGTAGGTAAGTAAATAGCGAGGTTATTAGGGTAAAAGGTTGGTGGGTAGGAAGGTAGGTAGGTAGGTAAGTAGGGAGGTTGATAGGGAAGGAGGTTGGTGAGAAGGTAGGTAGGTAGGGAAGTAGGGAGGTTCATAGGGTAAAAGGTTGGTGGGTAGGAAGGTAGGTAGGTAGGTAAGTCAATAGGGAGGTTGATAGGGAAGGAGGTTGGTGTGTAGGAAGGTAGGTAGGTAGGTAAATAAATAGCGAGGTTGATAGAGTAAAAGGTTTGTGTGTAGGAAGGTAGGTAGGTAAGTAAATAGGGAGGTTATTAGGGTAAAAGGTTGGTGGGTAGGAAGGTAGGTAGGTAGGTAAGTAGGGAGGTTGATAGAGTAAAAGGTTGGTGAGTAGAAAGGTAGGTAGGTAGGTAACTAAATAGGGAGGTTCATGGGGTAAAAGGTTGGTCAGTAGGAAGGTAGGTAGGTAAGTAAATAGGGAGGTTGATAGGGAAGGAGGTTGGTGGGTAGGAAGGTAGGTAGGTAGGTAAGTAAATAGGGAGGTTCATGGGGAAGGAGGTTGGTGGGTAGGAAGGTAGGTAGGTAGGTAAATAAATAGAGAGGTTGATAGGGTAAAAGGTTGGTGGGTAGGGAGGTAGGGAGAGAGTTAGGTAAGTAGATAAGGAGAGGGAAGTTGGTGGGTAGGGAGAGAGTGAGGTAAGTGGGGAGGGAGGAATTTAGGGAGGTATGTAGAGAATGAGGTAAATAGGGAGAGAGTGAGGTAAATGGGGAGGGAAGTATATAGAGAGTGAGGTAAGTAGGGAGAGGGGGAGAGAGTGATGTAAATGGGGAGGGAGGTAAGTAGGGAGAGAGTGAGGTAGGTAGGGTGGGAGGGAGCGAGGTAAGTAGGGAGAGAGTGAGGTAAGTAGGGAGGGAATGAAGTAACTAGGGAGGGAAGGATGGAGGTAGGGAGAGAGGGAGGTAGGGAGAGAGTGATGTAAATGGGGAGGGAGGTAGGGAGAAAGTGAGGGAGGTAGGGTGGGAGGTAAGTAGGGAGAAAGTAAGGTAAGTAGGGAGGGAGGGAGGTATGTAAAGAGGGAGGTAAGTAGAGTGGGAGGGAGGTAGGGAGAAAGTGAGGTAGGTCGGGAGGGAGAGAGGGAGGTAAGTAGGGAGGGAGTGAAGTAACTAGAGAGGGAGGGAGTGGGGTAGGTAGGGGGGTGAGGGAGTAGGTGGGGAACATGGGGGGTGAGGTAAGTAGGGAGGGAGTGAAATAACTAGAGAGGGAAGGATGGAGGTAGGTAGTGGGGTGAGGGAGTAGGTGGGGTACATGGGGGGTGAGAACTTGATTGTTATGCAGATGGATATAACAGGTGGACGAGAATCAATAGATGCTGCTCTCCTCCTTCTACTCCTTCTTCTCCTTCTCTTCTTACTACTTTTCCTACTTTCCTATAAAATTTCCTTGTAAGTTTTTTTTTATTTTTTTTATTAACGAACAAGGTGTTATTTTCTATCTTGTCCTGTATCTATATAAAAGGTGTTATTTTCTATCTTATCCTGTATCTATCATTCATTTCCTGTTGCCTGTAATTCCTTTGTATTCCTTTGTATTCCTTCTCCTCTTACGCCTCCCCCTTCTCTCCTTTCTCCTTCTCTTACACCTGCTCCTTTTCTCCCTTCTCCTCCTCCTCCTCCTCCTTTTCCTTTCCTACTTCTCTTTTTCTCCTTCATATTCTCCTGTCTTTTTTCTCTATCTTCTTTTTCTACTCGTTTTCCTTGTGTTATTATTCATTCCTACATAACAATAATTACATTTAGGGAATTTTATGTTTCTCCATACACTTTTTTTTTTTTTACCTCTCTCTTATTCCTTCTTAACTCTCTCTCACTCCTCTTTCTTCTTACCTCTCCCTCACTCTCTCACCTCTTCTCCTTCTTACCTCTCACTCTCTCCCCTTGATTCCTTCTTCTTCTTACCTCTCACTCAATTCACTCACTCCTGCATCTCTCTCTCTCTCTCTCTCTCTCTCTCTCTCTCTCTCTCTCTCTCTCTCTTCTTCTTCTTCTTACCAGTCACTCACTCACTCTCTCTCACTCTCTCTCTCTCCTTCTTGCCTCTCACTCACTCACTCTCTCTCACTACTACATCTCTCTCTCTCTCTTTCTCTCTCACTCTCTCTCTCTCTCTCTCTCTCTCTCTCTCCTTCTTACCTCACACTCACTCACTCATTCACTCCTTCTCCTCCTTCTTCTTCCCTCCCCGTGTTTCAAAACTCATCTGCCATGTTCATCACGTTTTGGAAAATTAAAGAATGTGTTTTTCCTTTCCAGAGTAAAAAAAATGTGAGGCCCTACTGGAATTTACATAAGAGACTGGGTAGAGGAAAGGAAAGGAGGAGAAGGAGGAGTAGGAGGAGGAGGGAAAGAAGATGGAGGAGGAGGAGGAGGAGGAGGAGGGAAAGAAGATGGAGGAGGAGGAGGAGGAGGAGGAGGAGGAGGAGGAGGAGGGAAAGGAGATGCAGGAGGAGGAGGGAAAGAAGATGGAGGAGGAGGAGGAAGAGGGAAAGAAGATGTAGGAGGAGGAGGAGG
>JAWQEG010003105.1:132500-164394 GCA_033782935.1 Petrolisthes cinctipes | reverse complement strand
AACCCAACCATAGTTAATCTAACCTAACTGAACGGATTGCATTGACCAGGTCAGACTTGAAAAATATGCCTCCGAATAGGGGACCCTCTGAGTGTGCAGTGTGTTTTAAGATGTGATCTCGGGCACGGACGCGAATATTTCATATTTCTTTATAATGCAAGTAAATCTTGGTTTAATCACGTGTTCTGTCTGACTTTTACTAGGTGCTAATTTGCTTTAGGATTATTACACATACAGCATGATATCGGTAATGTCAATTTAGACACATTCTTCTTTAATTTGTGTAGCTAACGTTATCCATTCATTACTTGATGACTCGAGAGAAAGATACACAGAATATGCGAGAGGGATAGTTTCGGAGTAATTTCATAATTCGTAGGATTTATGGTAACGGGTGATACAATAAACAAAGTAATAAAAATCTTTAGGATTTTATCATTATAAGGAGTCGTTACTCTGAAACGCTCATCAAATACTGCCTGGCAAACTACATTCCTAGCTAAAGTAATGACCCTACGTATCCGTGTGCTCAACCGGTGCCTTCCAGTGAACTTCACCTTCCCCACCTACTTTCCGAAACTTCGCCCTTCTCTTCTTCACAGCCACACACCGTTATCTCTGGAATAAATCCATCATTATGTGAACGATGTGCAAATTTGGTAAAACACCTACTGTTATGCACACACTATTTTTCACTACAAAAGGTTAATTAGCAAAAATCGGGGTAATCTATTAGGAGGTTAAACACACGTTTGGTCGCTAGGAGTGATCCCTCTTCCCCATTCAGGTGTGGCTTCTAAACAAACATAACCCAGTTAATATAGCAATCAATGCCAGTTGATTATCATTGGCAAATTGATTGATTGATTTTTGGCGCTGCAACATCGAGATCATATAGCGCCAGAAGAAGGTGATAGAAGAGGTGGGACAGCAAGCAGGAAGGAAATAGAAAGAAAAGAGACAGTTGAATAACTGAAAGAGATTGGCTGGGGCCGAAGGGGCGCCAAAACCCTTAAAGTATTGCCCTCTATCACTACCGGCAATACCCCCCTACGGGGTCTAAAGGAGAAAGGGAGAAGAGGTGGAGATGAGGGAAAGGTGAAGAAAGAACAGGATAAGAAAAGTGAAGAAGTTAGAAGGAGGTGAAGAAGAATCTATCATTGGCAAAAAGATCACATATTTCGACACTTATTTGTTTAACGTAGAATGTCAAGGAGTCAGGGCCGGTCCCACATAGTCATTTTGTTTGTCAGATTTCTCTCCAAACACACTCGTAAGCCTTCGTTATTTCCCAAAAGCTGAGTATACCTATTCACCAAAACTATCAAGCACTAGTATTATTACAATATCTGTAAACTTTACTCATCAGATTAATCCAATAAATCAGTCAAAAGTCATTTACACAGTTTAGATTCTTTCGTTTGGGCGCTAACAAACTACAACGAACAACTGTGGAATTGGTCCTAAATCTCCATACGATTTCATATCTAAATAGACTGGATAAGATAAGATAGTGTTCATTTGAGAGAGAGAGAGAGAGAGAGAGAGAGAGAGAGAGAGAGAGAGAGAGAGAGAGATTACAGTACACTTTAACGTGAGAGAGAAAGAGAGAGAGTGAGAAGAAGTATTTAGTAATGAAGGAATTTTACTATGCATGTAATACATTGTAACGTGACTTACAAATAAAATACAAAATCAGAGGTGAACATCAAATAATACTTACCAAAATATGATGGCCAAAGCAAACAACCTATCTGCTCGATCTGCTCGAGTTGGTAGAAAAACAAGAAAACAAGGCAATGTTGCATGCTAAACATGAAATCCATTTAGAAAAAATATTCACTGTTCAGGCTACGAACAACTTTACCTTAGCTTCACCTACTCATTGTGTAATGTAGTTGTTAAATTTCCATAATAGCATTCCTCAACCACTCTGCCTGAGAGCTCATGACTCATTGGCACGAGCATAGATGTTTCCCGAAACTTCAACCCTGCAGTCCACATTCCTTCCACAACTACAAAGCGCCATCTATGGAATGAACTTTGAGGCAGAATCATGTTCACTACAGAGGGAGAGTGTTGACGATCCGTATAATTTTCGAGCACACACACACTTCTGCCACATCTACGATTTCTCGATACTGGGTGGCCCAGTCGGAACTGTAACAGACTGTACATGGCATCGAGGATGATCTCTTCAGTGTTGCCGGTCTCTCCATTCCTAAGGAACAGATCATTACCCGACACCTGTGCAACTACCGTTGTGCTTTCACTGACTGGTAATTTTTCTACTTCTTTCATGATGTATTTAGTTTTTCTTCCTGAAAGACACTTGACAGATCTTTTGGTGCCATTTACTGCACCAAAGTGCCTATCCTGACCCTTGACTAGAGAGTCACCAACCAATATGGCCTCCCTGTCTTCAGAGCAGAGAAGTGCATATCGGTTGGAAGTTGTGATGGGTTCTGGGTTTGGAGGTTTATGACTACATTTAGCAGCCTTCCGCCGAGTCACCCGAGTAAACCCGTCAGAGTTCCCATTTGGAGAACTCTGTGACTCTCTAGGGTCACTTGTGCTTGGAGCAGTAGGCCTAGCTCCTTTCTTTGTCTTTCTTTGTTTTCTTTTCTTTTTATTTCCTTTACTTTCTCTGGCCACTATTTTATTAGTAGACTCCTCTGAGGTTGACAGTTCCTCGGTGCAGCTACGCTGACCAACATGACCCGCCCTCAGGGTTTCTACCATATCTTGCAAGATCTTAACTTGATTTTTCAAGTCATTCGTCTCCTGCAAGTGCTCTTTTCGGAGCTTGTAGAAGATACAAGGTGTAGGGTGGTCCATTAGGTCTTTGTGGCTTGCACCACTAAAGTCCTCAGTCCACCTGTAGACCTCGCACTCCGGACATACAAACTTTCTACAAGAAGGTCCGTTCTTTGACTTGGGCTTCTGATTCATTGTTGTTGCTTTGAATATTCTATCTAATAAGTTCTAATCTGTCAAAAACAAGAAAAACTATCAAATACTTAGGGTCGTCACCATAAATTGCATAAAAAAGAGGATGCATGGAAACAGATACTGCTGTGGTAGATGCCTCTAACACTAGGAGGGAGTTCCTGCAGGGTCAGAAATTGCCAGAATATGACCATCCGCTTGCCCTGGGCCCCGGTCATGAGTGAAG
This sequence comes from Petrolisthes cinctipes, assembly GCA_033782935.1. Lineage (NCBI taxonomy): Eukaryota > Metazoa > Arthropoda > Malacostraca > Decapoda > Porcellanidae > Petrolisthes > Petrolisthes cinctipes. The sequence goes on along the minus strand of JAWQEG010003105.1, from coordinate 161,219 downwards.
CCTTCCCAACCCGGCGCACAGTGGCATTTTGTCCTCAAACATTTTGTCCCCCAGGAGGGGACTGGCGTAGCCACCCAGGGCAAGGCTGGCAAAGAAAGAAAGGGACCAGCAACTCGGCCTCACCATCCGAAACACACAACTAGAACCCCTGCGACCCTTTTGGGGCCTGGCCGGTGGCACTTGTCACCAAGTGTGCTCCACCAACTCTAGCAGCAATCAGGTGCCCTTCCAGCAAGACTAAGGTACTGAAATATCCCATGTTGTAGAGTGGAGGGAAATCCACAACACCTGCCTCATGAGTACCATAAGAGTGAACTCCAATGTTTCCCAACTAACAGGCTGTTGTAGAGGAAGAGATGAGGACCAGTGGTTGAGAAGAGAAAGGATGAGAAGTTCGTTGATAGAAGAGGAACGGGGAATCTCACCAACTACTGACCTCCAAGAGGTTTGGGTACTTCTTTGCCCACTCCAAGGAGTGATAACACTCCCGGGAGTGAGAGCCCTCTCGGAACGACAACCCGAGTACCCGGGTACCATTAAGGGTGTTTTGTTTTCCGGCATAGTTAGAAGGAATGAGTCGCCTTCCAATTCATCAACATGATTATCTCCCCTTAATTAACAAGATATTTACCTAACCTAACCTAACCTAACCTTAATTAACAAGATATTTACTAGTTGGTGAAATGGAGGGCTACTTATTCCCCTCACTATATTACAAAGGGGTCTGCTGGTTTTTAGCTCAGTATATACATGAGATTAATTCATATATGGGACCAAATTTATTTATATATGTATTTAAATTCATATATGTAATTCAAATATGTAACTAAATTCATATATGTGACCAAATTTATATATGTATTTAGATTCATATATGTAAATGTAATCATATATGTAACTTCATATTTTTTCAGCAAAGTGCATTAGCAAATTTTCTTAATGATGACTTCATGCTCTTCTCTTCTACATATAGTTGGCTGACCTAGTAGTTAATTAAGTGTTCAGTGTGCCATGCAGTTCTTCACAATAATTACTTCAACATTCACAAGACAAAAAGTATCAATGTGTTTTTTAAGTGGAGTAATCTGACATACCAGTGAACCAGTTAACAATGATTATCCTGTTTCATGACCCCCCCAAAACCCCCCGCACCCCCCTAACCATCCCCAAGCCTGTCCCCCTATTCCCGCACCCCCTCAAGGGAAGATTATCTTATTTTTGAATTGGAAGGTATTGATAGATTTCTCCAAACTATACCAGGGAACTGTTCTCCTCCTCACATGAATTAACTTTTGATATATTATTGTACCTGTTTAAATTACTTTAATTAATTATTTAAAATTATTATCCATACTCAAACCAAAATTAACATATGGTACAGTACATACATGCCCAAACATAGAACTGATCAGTAGAATTAGATTAATTTAATAAGAGTTATAAATGCAGACTAGCATAAAAAGAAAAAAAAAAAAGGCATGATAATCACTGATAATCAAATAATGAAAACAAACAAAAGCTAACCTAATTTAGTGAGATACATGTGCTTGATGTGACTATTGCCATTATTATTATTATTATTATTACAAGTGTGCAAAAGGAAATATCTACCTATATTTTAGAAAAATATATGAGCGAATACCTTCCTACACCGACAATTAATTATAGACAGACTGCTACAAACACTGTTTTACAAATGTACAGTCGGCAAAAAAAAGTATCAACACCACCCTTATGGACAGTGATATGTAGTGTTGGTGTTCCTGATTATAGATAAGCCACTCAGACACTTTCAGGATTTTATAATAATGAATTACAAATAGTAATTCACTTATAATTTTTGCCCTAATTAAAGAATAATAAAATTTTCATGAATAGTAATAAAATTAGGTTTGGTAATGAGGCCAATTTCAAATCTGTCAACCCACACATCAAGAGTACCAACCTTACCGTGCAATTTTTTTTTAAATTTCATCAATGTAAGGGTTGTGTTGATACTTTCTTTGCCGACTGTGCCTTGAGACGATCTTAGCCAAGACAAAATTCATGACAATCTTGTGGCAACCCTAGGTGGTGGTGTTGTGGCACCCAGTTTGAGAACCACTGCCTTAAAGGAACCATTACGAACCAAACACCATTGTAAGGCTAGTTCATTCAAAAGATGTTGTAGAATTATATGTTGTATGTTACTCTACCTATCCATCTCTATAAAAAAATGTGCTTCTTTTCATATGTAATCTTCCGTCCATTGTATATGTAATCATTCTCTCTCTCTCTCTCTCTCTCTCTCTGTCTCTCTCTCTCTCTCTCTCTGTCATTTTTATTCACCCTTTTAGGAGGCACTTGGGTCATGTAGGACCAGCCACTTGCATCCGTCAGTTGTCCGATTTTCATCATCCCTGTATTCAGCAGTTCACATTGCATCCCATCATCTGGAGACAGGAAGGGTAGGTTAGGTTAGGTTAGGTTAGGTTAGGTTGTGTTGTGTCTGGACTCACACAACATCCACTGATATTATACTGATGCTGAAATACATACAACATACACAAAAGTAAATAATGTTTAGATTACTGTAGTATTTTGCAGAATATATACTAACTAACTAACTAAACTAACGAGAAATCGTTGGAAAATGCCCTGTATATTTTCCATTATTGCCTGTATAGCTGACCATTCAAATAATAAGAACAGATGTATAAACCACGTAGCATTATTTTTACAGTATATACGAAATCGGATACACAGCTTACCGTGAGACTACCAAGGCACAACAATAACAACAACTTGAACCTCGAGCGACGCGACTGTATGCTGTCTCCCATGTACAGCCACAATCAAATATCCACCCACACTTCCCTTCCCTTGTAGTAAATATCTTGGTAATAAAGAACAACACATGTATGATCTTACAGCACCTCATAATAATAATTGATGGGGTTGAGTTGACTTAAGGTGTTGTATGATTATATTTTGATATGATACTGATTTATTTGCACGATGGAAGGAAAGTGTTGGTGGTTATTTGATTGTGGCTGTACCTCCTCTCACTCCATCACCCTCTCTCCCTTTACTACATTCCTCACCACCACTATATTATATTGTCTGATACTTACAATAATTATGAAGAATGGCATCCCGTCATTCTCCAACACACACACACACACACACACACACAAACACATGTAGGATTAAACATTCAGCATTTGTACAGCCACATTCAAATAACCACCAACACTTTCCTTCCATCGTGCAAATAAATTAGTATCATATCAAACTATAATCATACAACACCTTATGTCAACTCAACCCCATCAATTATTATTATGAGGTGCTGCAAATCATACACGTGTTGTTCTTTATTACCAAGAGATTTACTACGATGGAAGGAAAGTGTCGGTGGATATTTGATTGTGGCTGTACCATAAATTGTGCTTTCCGTATAGTAGTGGCATATCAACCACACGTAAAGTCTCTTAGTCCAGTTCACAAGTCTGTATTATGATATCAGAGTAGTGTTGTGTGTGCTAATAGTTATAGGAATAAGAATGGTGTGTGTGGTACCGTAATAGTTGTAGTAATAAGAGTGCTGTGTTTTTGTTACCTTTATGGTTGTAGGAGACACAGTCAGCTCGGATATTACAGGCAGCGGTACACATTATCTTGGATCCAGTGGACTTCATCAGCAAACCATTGTTCAACTTCTTGTCCACAGCTGAGAGAAGCAGAGATTAATGTGGCGGTCAGTATTACACACTTCTCTACAGCATATTCGATTCTGTACAGCCACAATCAAACAACCACAAACACTTTCCTTCTATCGTGCAAATAAATTAGTATCATATCAAACTATAGTCGTACAACACCTTATGGCAACTCAACCCCATCAATTATTATTGTCATGTGCTGCAAAATCATACACGTGTTGATTTTTATTACCAAGATATTTACTACAATGGAAGGAAAGTGTCGGTGGTTATTTGATTGTGGCTGTACTTAGATGAGAATAATTGGAACATTTCTTCTCGTTGTATACAGTAAACACACAAACTCATAAGAACACTGCGTACTGGTGTAAGGTCGTAATGCAGGGTAGAATACAGAGAACGGTTCATCATTTTATAATATAGTCAATTAATTAAGTTTATATAAAGAACGGATTTGCATGACCTGTCAGTCTAAGATTGGATGGGCTGACTTCAACAGTGACTATAGGTGGACATTGCTCTCCTAATGTTGCGGGGCATAAGTATACTGTATACATATACAGGGTGTATCGCGAGGTATATCATTAAATTACACCAGAGATATAAAATACAATTTTGAGTATATTTTGTTGTATAAAGTATGCTGTGTGTGATCTAAGTAAAGTACAATGAACACTGATAAAAACTATTTTAACGTGTGTTGTCATATGACGGTGAGCTTCGGAGGGAGTGGAAGCCTAATATGGTTTTAGGACCAAAGAGGCCTTATTTATTTCATCTTAATAAATTTTATCATGATTGCAATATTTATGTGATGTTCTATAACGTACATTGAATCATATTTTCAATGCAGAGGGATAATACCAGGCCTGTATAAATAACATTCAACGAAATATGATTAATATCTTTTGAAGGTTAGGTAAACTCCTCTGACATAATGCAAACCTGCAAATCTTAGCATTTCCCTACATTTCACGGATTTTCTTCCTATACAGGTCTGGTATTATCCCTCTGCATTGAAAATATGATTCAATGTACGTTATAGAACATCACATAAATATTGCAATCATGATAAAACTTATTAAGATGAAATAAATAAGACCTCTCTGGTCCGAAAACCATATTAGGCTACCACTCCCTCCGACGCTCACCGCCATTTGACAACACATGTTAAAATAGGTTTTATCAGTATTCATTGTACTTTACTGAGATCAAACACAGCATACTTTATACAACAAAATATACTCAAAAATATATTTTATATCTCTGGTGTAATTTAATGATATACCTCGCGATACACCCTGTATAGAGGTGATCAATGGTTGAGAGGGGACAGTGAGTGGTCTGTTTATTGTCATTTACTAGCTATGGATACAGGAAGTTTCCCATTCTCACGAGGTCAGCTCACACCCATGTTATTTATAGATAATTTGTGTCAAATTATTCAATCCCTTAATGAGACATATATGCTTAACTCTTGAACATTGTGCTTTTCCTGGTAAAGTTTTTAATTGTTAATTATTAATTCAACCGTGTTTTATTAGGTTTAACCATTTTTAATTTCAGGTGCAACAATTTTTAGCCTTTAGTTGTCTGAATTACGTTTCCAAGAAATATATATAGTCTAGAAGTACTTAGAAACATATAAAGTCGTTGCCCATTGTTTAAATCAAAACAATTTAATTAAATTACATCAGTATGCAGGATGCTGGCTCAAGTTTCATAGTGAAAACATCATATCCATTTGAAAAGTGATGGAATAAGGTTTATCTATGGAGGAGTACTATAAATTTCCCTAAGTTTATATAGCTTATTATAAAGCACCAAAAAATACAAATCACAAGCAATATTTAAAACTCCAGGGATGTAAGATGGAAAAACAACTTACTCACCTTTCCTCTTCCAGATAGCCAGTTGGTTTCCAAGTGCTGAGTACAAGAAGGGCAGAGAAATAAGCAGGGAGACGGGAAGGTAAGAGCGAACCATTGCTGTTACGAGACGGCGCACGATTCTCTAGTCGGAAACGCGTGTGTGATTGATTCTTTTTTCACTTGGGTCAACTTTGGCTATCGTATTCAGCAGAAGGAAAATCGTGAGTGTCATGTACTACAACTTCAATTAATTAACACCCTTAGAATCCCGAAGAGTTCTGAGATTTATTGGGACGAATAGGTGGGAATTTTATACAACTGGGCAAATATAAAACCTCAGTGGCGGGAAGGTTACCACGATACGTATCACAAATTTTTAGATAAGCTTTGATAGTTGGTTAAACGCTAGCCACCGTGGCGTGCCAACGATTTAGTAATGGATATGTTATTACGTTAACAATATCGTCCAATACTATTTAATACCAAAGTGTTGCCGAAAGCTTATTAAGATAAAAAAGACAGCTAGTTTTCGAGTTACGAGGAGTTTCTTTGACCTTAATGAAGTCAGTTGTCACAGATTCAGAAATTATTTATGCTTTACATTAGCAGGAGTGAGTCGACATAAGTTTAAGCACAGCAAATGGTTTTTAGTTTAAGCAAGAGTGAATAGAGAACAGACAGAAAGACAGTCAGAGAGACGTGCAAAGATGGGTAGGTTGGAAGGCGGCTGAGGTGTGGCCACAGGCAGACAAGTGCTAAGATGGGTAGGGAGGGAGTAGGCTGAGGTGTGGCCGAGCTAAGAAGGTGTATGAGACTATAGATGGGTTCACGGACGGCGAGGAAAGAAGGGGCTACATCCTCTTGGGAAATCAATGTGAGGGGACCTGGACATACCGAACTCTACCCTACTAAAAAAAACCTAACGCTTTCAGGGCCCGTGTCGCACTGTTTTTCGGGAATAACTCTGTAACTAAAGGTTGGATCAGTATGATGTTTCGCCACGGGTTATTTCACACCTTCCGCTAATTTTTGGCACTATAATGGATTACTAAAAGTGAATAATTAAGGCACTTGTCCCCGAGAAATGCGTCATTTTTATGAAATTTAACACTGGGATACGAACGATCATAGTGTGACGTATATACCACGTCAGTCCACAGGCTCCACCCATCCCCTTCTTTCTCTCCCCCACCCTACACTCTCTCTCTCTCGAAACTTTGTTCGAAAATACAACACGGTCACAAGCTTTAGTCCTAAAAATATGTATAGGTATATAATGCTAGCAGGCATTATATTTTAATATTATTGTTATCACTTATTATCATATAGTGATACATAACAGCGAGGATATATATATGGTAGAGCTGTGTACCATAACGCCAGTGCTTGACGGGATAGCAATGCTTTGTTGGAATTCAGGAGTGGTGTGTTTCATTCGTGTGAAATGGATACACATGGACGAAGTGCTTTACACACAGTCAGATGCTGTGTGAGAGCCAACGATGTCCGTCATGACGAAGATATTATATTGTCCACGTGGCTGTAGGAACGCTTTTGTCATGCGGCTGTACTCTATGTACAGTTGCACACAGATGACTCGAGGCCACCTCATCCACCAATATGCTGGTGTTGTATCTGTTAACAGTGGCAGCTATGAATTGAACCGAAATTTAGTCGTCTGCTCGGGCAAAATAAACCCAATTATAATTTGTCAATATGCAAGTTTAACTGTTCTCTAATAAATATCATGTAAGTAAACGTATTATATTGATAATGAGTAGCATGTTATAAACATTATGGACATATTAAAACAACAATATTACAATACATATATCCAAATAATGATACATTCATTTATGTGAGAAACACGATTTTCGAATACTGCATTAGTACCAAAACCAGTTTGTCTCACATGAAATAAGCTTCAGTATTTAATTATATGTGTTGTAATAATAATTAACCCTACGTCCGCCCTGATCTGTCAGTGACACCATCAGATAATAGTTTACCAATACACATAATAAATGCCTCCAATATATATATATATATATATATATATATATATATATATATATATATATATATATATGAAAAAGCTTATGACCGTGTTGTATTTTTGAACAAAGTTTCGAGAACAGAGAGAGAGAGAGAAAGAGAGAGAGAGAGTGAAGGGTGGGGGAGAGAAAGGGGATGGGTGGAGCCTGTGGACTGACGTGGTATATACGTCACACTATGATCGTTCATATCCCAGTGTTAAATTTCATAAAAATGACGCATTTCTCGGGGACAAGTGCCTTAATTATTCACTTTTAGTAATCCATTATAGTGCCAAAAATTAGCGGAAGGTGTGAAATAACCCGTGGCAAAACATCATACTGATCCAACCTTTAGTTACGGAGTTATTCCCGAAAAACAGTGCGACACGGGCCTTGAAAGCGTTAGTAGTTGTTGGTTACTGGTAATCTTCAGATGTCACGGAACCAACACACACACACATGCATGCTTACATTCATTTTATCGTGAACTACATCCATCTATCCATTCATAGATCCATCAATCCATTACATACATGCGTACTTATATGTACAGACTTACATATAATTTTCACACACACTTACACAGACACAGAGAGAGAGAGAGAGAGAGAGTACGCACACTGCATTATGCAGAAGAAGCATGGAGGTAGTATAGGTGGAGTTGCCATGGCTCACTAATCCAGGGGAGTAAAGTGAAGCCGCCGAACTGTCATTTTCGGCGCCTTCAATATGGCGGACACCAAGATATGTTTCAGTAAAAGTGGACTTCTGAGAAGAAGAGTACTCGTCTTAAAATCTTCTTTCTTTTTGATCCTATAGTTCTCCTCCTGAAAACAAAATTACATTCCTTGTATTGTTACAGTTACGGCTTTTGCTCAATATAAGTTGGATATCGGGTTTGCCATTCCCTTCACTTCTAATCTCATTTAATTTTAACCCTTCCTCCCACGGTTAGGTTACGTTAGGATGGGATGGGACACGCACACACACACACACACACACACACACTCAACCAGCCGTTCACTCAGTCACACACACACACACACACTCAACCAGCCGTTCACTCAGTCACTCCACTGACACACACACACACACACACACACAACCAGCCACTCTCTCAATCACTCCACTGACACACACACGCACACACGAAAAATTCTTGTAAATTACAGGAGCCAAGCTTCTAGATCTCGCCCCATAAATTTATAGTGGTAAAAAATACTGGTGTGTTTGCTTCCCCTCTTCCCCTTTACATATTTCATTCTGGCGAGGCAAAAACTACTCCTTTGTATCTGAGGGCTTCTCTTTCCTATTGTTCATGCCTTAAAACAAAGCACTAGAATTACGGTTGCTCTATTATTTTATCATATTTCATTATTATTATTATTATTATTATTATTATTATTATTATTATTATTATTATTATTATTATTATTATTTATGCATCTATTTAGATATTTTTAGATTTAATTTTTAGATTTTTTTTGTTTGCACAGTTTGGAGGATTCTATGGCCTTTTGTTGTTTATTAAGATGAGGTGCTGTAAAATCATAGAGATGTTCTTTATTACCAAACTATATACTACGATGAAAGGTAAGTGTCGGTGGATATTTGATTGTGGCTGTACCTTGCCAAAGTGTTTCAGGCACATTTCCAAGCTGTGGACGACTATTTTATAGATTATTTCTTTGTTCTTGATGTTGATGATGATTTAAGAGCAACACCGGGTCCTAACCCTTGCCATGAAAACCAATAATCGTCTGTGAAAAATATATCAGTCTAGGAGTGGGTGATCTTGAGTTAAATTGTTACCAGAGGGGTAGTACAGTGTTGGTTAATAATGTGGAACAACTGAATCTGCAAAACTATTTCCAGCAACAGGCAGCCATTATTTTTGCTAATGTGATCCTGTTTCCTGGCATACTATGGAGGAATCAAAATGCTCTAATGTACAGCCACAATCAAATAACCACCGACACTTTCCTTCCATCGTAGTAAATATCTTGGTAATAAAGAATAACACGTGTATGATTTTGCAGCACCTCATAATAATAATTGAGGGGGTTGAGTTGACGTAAGGTGTTGTTGTATGATTATATTTTACTATGATACTGATTGTAGTAAATATGTTGGTAATAAAAAACAACACGTGTATGATTTTGCAGCACCTCACAATAATAATAATAATTGAGGGGGTTGAGTTGACGTAAGGTGTTGTTGTATGATTATATTTTACTATGATACTGATTTATTTGCACGGTGGAAGGAAAGTGTCGGTGGTTATTTGATTGTGGCTGTACCATAAGCATACTCTCACCATCAGACGGACCCATGCTGTACAGTCACCAGCCATAATAGGTGTACCGGTACCCAGGTCTTGTTTCAAGTTTGGAATCATATGACATAACAGTGAACAAATTACAACACTTATTTATCATTCATCTCTTTCATTCTTCTTTTTTTTTCATTTCCTCTTATTCATTCCTTTTATTCATTTCTTTTATTCATTCCTGTTTTTCATTCCTTTTATTCATACCTGTTTTTCATTCCTGTTTTTCATTCCTGTTTTTCATTCCTGTTTTTCATTCCTTTTATTCATTCCCTTTTTTTCATTCCTTTTATTCATTCCCGTTTTTCATTCCTTTTATTCATTCCTGTTTTTCATTCCTTTTATTCATTTCTCTTCTACATTTCTCCTTTAACCCTCCGTCATCAGGACATTCGAAGCAACAGACCTGGATACTTTTATTATGGTTGGTGACTGTACATACATACATCCCAGTTTTCGTCAAGTGTCACTGGGTAATTTACTGTATGTTCACCACGCACGCCTCCTTAACTTTTCTGTGTGTCATCATTCCTCCTTGGCTTGTATATATGTGTTGATTTGATATGCAAAGTATCGCATAAATCTGTCTGCCACTGTACACAAAACTACTAAGGATTTCAGAGACATTGCAAGCTCATTTTTTCAGAATAACTCTGGAACGAACACTCGTATCAGTACGAGCGTTTGCTAGAGTTTAGTACACACAGTGTCCTAATTTATAAGAGTATCATGAATCACTAATTGTAAATTATAAAGACACTTGTGCCTATACCAAGAAGCATAAACTGGATTTACCAGACATGGAAACGAACACTAAACTCTAGCAAACGCTCGTACTGATACGAGTGTTCGTTCCAGAGTTATTCTGAAAAAATGAGCTTGCAATGTCTCTGAAATCCTTAGTAGTTTAATTTTACCACCACCAATACTTTCACTGTAACTACCATCATTGCTATCACTACAAGTATTATTATTATTATTATTATTATTATTATTATTCCTCAACTAAGTCACAAAATCCTCAACCAAACAAAACTACCATACATACTATAAGGTGGTTAACACGAACTTGTCTTGTTGTTTACCGTTGCAAGAGAGAGAGAGAAAAAAGAAAAGGAGGTAAGTAGGGCAATCATGTCATGCGAGTGGAGCCAACTACACTTGTGTTCTAGGGTCAAATTAACTTTTTTTTGTGATACGAAATGAGAGACCGTGGCTCATCAAATATTTCTACCATCATTATTATTATTTTTTTTTTTTTTTCAAAGCGAACTCACCGTTTCTTGCTCGCGAATGAGAATGAGTGCACTGCCTCCTTATTTATTTACAATATGTTTTTAGGGGGATACCATGTTGTTGGCAACCTGGAGGGACTATTGATTAAAAAAAAAATAATAATACAGAAAACGTCCCTGGAGACAAACAGACTGACATGTGTGTGTGTGTGTGTATGTATATACACATCAATATAGGTACAAAATCATACCCTAAGAGATGGATTACTCTGTTTAATTATTATTATTAATATTATTATTATTTGTGTACTTCTCTTTCGTCTTCTATTGATATTATTATTATTATTATTATTCGTTTACTTCTTCTCTTTCGTCTCTTCCTTCGTCTTCTGTTATTCTTCTTCTTCTTTGTTTACTCCTCCTTCGTATTCTTAATTCTCCTTCGTCTTCTATTATTATTATTATTATTATTATTATTATTATTAATGTCTGTCTTGCTCCTGTGTGTAAATGCGTTTCTCCCATCCCTTTTTGCGTCTGCGTTCATCTGGTCCTGTTTCCTGGCTTACTTTAATTAAAGGAGGAATTAAATCACTCCAATGTACCAAAAGTATAGCCTACTCTCCCCTTAAGAACCCTTCTGATTCATTCTAACTATGCCATGAAACAAATAAGCTCTTTCCATATAGGTGTGTATGTGTTTCGTGGCAATATTTGAAGGACTTATTTACCTCAAATTTTCTGACTACATCACAGGGTATTATTGCCTTGCTTATGGGGGAAGTTTTGTGTTGGTAAATCTGGAGCAACTGAATCCTCCAAGCTATTCCAGGCAACAGAACACCATTATTTTTACTCTTCTGATCCTGTTTCCTAGCATACTATGGAGGAATCAAGGCACTCCAATGTACCAAAAACGAATTACCACCTTAAGGAGAAATTATCTTGTTGTTGAATTGGAAGATCTCTGATTCCTCCAAACTATGCCACGTAACAGATCCCCTATTAGCACCATTGAGAGTGTATGTTTCCTGGCTTAATTAATTGGGAGGAATCAGAGAGAGACTTTACAATTCACCAACAAGAGAATCTCCCCTTAATTACGTATGAAAACATTTGAAGACCCGGGTTTTTTTCTTATGTGTGTGTGTGTGTGTGTGTGTGTGTGTGTGTGTCCTCTTTTTCTTCCTCCTCCTTATCCTCCTCTTCTTCCTCCTACTCCTTATTATTTTCTACCTCTCCTCCTCCTCCTTTTCCTCTTCCTGCTCCGTTTTCTCCTCCATCTTCTCTTTCTCTTCTTTTAATTCTTCCTCCTCCCTCTTCTTCTTCTCTTCTTCTTCTTATTATTATCACCTCTTTCTGCTGCAATTTCTCCTTCTCTTTCCCAACCACAACGCGAAAAGAGACTGGGATATAAATTATGTACAGTCGGCAGCATGAGTTCGCTTCATTTCCACCAGCGTATGTATGAGCTATAGTGATCTTGCAACACAATTTGAATGCAGAAATTACTGATATACTTCTCATGTGGTAAGTTACACATGTTGTTAGAATAGAAACTGGTTCAGAATGCAACTATTTGATCATATTAGCATTGTTTAGTACATGATATGGACGCGAATATATGCTGCCAGCTGTACACTCACGAGCACTAATAAGTATTCAGGTGTGCTTCGAATACCTTGAAACAGCAAATAAATAAATGCACAATAAGATCTCCACTCGAATTAATTCATTAGTGATTATTTTTGGACTGTTCAAAGCTTCAACTATAGCTGTATACTTATTAATGCTCGTGACTGTACGTTTCCCTTCTTTTTTTTTTCTTGTTTGTTCACTGTTATATTAATTAAATTTGTAAATTATTGTAATTTTTTATAATATTGTTTTCTACAGGGCCTATAACTATTTATGGTATTTCCTTTTCGTTACTCGTGTATACTCCAGAATTAAATATTTCATAATTTTTTGTTTTGTTTTACATTTAAATACACGTCATTGTTTATTATCGACACCGAAAACACACACAGAGGCAGGTGTGATGATGTACTGTACACACACACACACACACACACACAGGCAGGGATCATGATGTGTATACTGCACACACACACACACACACACAGGCAGGGTTCATTACACACACACATACACACAGGCAGGGAGGGTTCATTACACACACACACACACACACATACACAGGCAGGGATCATGATGTATATACTGCACACACACACACACACACACACACAGGCAGGGTTCATTATGTATGTACACACACACACACACACACACACACACACACACACACAGGCAGGATCATTATGTATGTATGTACACACACACACACACACACACACACACACACGGCCACAACTCACCTAAAAACATAGTCATTGTTTAGTGAATTCAGTAAATATAGTGTATGGAGGAACAAAGTAAATTATATGGTATATTGTACAGTGTTGGCAAATACTACCTCCATGCTCTCAGACACATACAGCAACAGGTGGTGTGTTTTTGTGGTTGTTCAAATCATGGACGAGTTGTTTCTGCATACCGACGAGGACTAAAATAAAACGTGTGCTGTGCATTTTGTTTTTATTATCTATTTCCAGCAATCAGGTCTCTCCTTCCTTTCGTCGTAAACATTGGCATATTAATAAAAACCGGCCTACAACCACCCCTCCCTATTCTTATCAACTTTGTATAAATGTCTTACTGTTCACCTCCTCATTTTTTGTTTTTGATTGTTTGTCTTATTGACGTAAGAGTCTCCCTCAACGCAGGGAAAGAGAGGGGTGAAGGAAGGAGAAAGAGGAGGGAACATGGATGTAGTATAGGTGGAGTCGCCAGTAGGACCTGATTTGTGAAGCCACCAATCTGTCATTTCCGGCGCCTTCAAGATGGCGCATACCTTTGTATGTCAGGTCAGAAGTCCACTTTTACTGAAACATATCTTGGTGTCCGCCATATTGAAGGCGCCGAAAATGACAGTTCGGCGGCTTCACTTTACTCCCCTGGATTAGTGAGCCATGGCGCCTCCACCTATACTACCTCCATGGGAGGGAAGGTGAGAGAGGGAGGTGGGTGGAGCTTAAGACTATCGTCACAGGTATGTACGTCATGAAAACCTTGTTCTTTTCCTTATGACTGATGTGTTACTTTATCCCCACGACTGTTTCGGTGGTATTCATAAAAAAAAAATCTTTCCTTACATATACCTTTCCCTTCTAAGGATTTTTCCCTCCCTTCATTATGCTTAAAGAATTCTTTGGAAGGGAAGGAAAAGTTTACATGTTGGTAGCCCTGTGCCATGGAAATGATAAATGTGTGTGCGTTTGTACGTCTATGAGCCCTCCAGGCACAAAATATAAACAATAAACACATCCACGCTGTGCTCACAAGGTTTTGTTTTATGCGATGAAATGTTTTATAACATCATTGATTTAATATTTCCTGTAGGAAAACGATGATAATAATAGTTGTATAAATATAGTGGGGAACTTTGTTCACTTCTACTCGTCATAATTTCTTTGTTTAATGTTATATCGAGTTGTGACAAATATATCTGGACACTACAGTCATTGCTGAGACTAATGGTATAAACAAAATTGTATATCCTGAATAAAAGAATGATAAATAATATACAAACATGAGCAGCATGGTGACAGAGAGGATTCTCATCATATTAGTGGTGTAGAGGTGGAGGGTGGAGTCAGGTGAGTATATGGACCAATCAGGAGACATCTGACCAATGATGTATACAACCCACAGAGCTAAAAACATAGAGCGCTTAACCCTGTGTTATTAGATAGGGGAGGAGTGTCACCACAGGCGAGCGCTCTATTGTATAGATAGCCAGTGATGCCAACTCAAATTTTTGGAATCCGTTAGACTAGTCAAGAAAATCTGCTAAATCATAGGTAAAGCTCTTACAATTTTCCGCTAGATTGGCTTTTAAAATCCGCTAGTTACTCTTGTAAAGTTCAATTTTATTTCAGCTAGATAATTTCTAAATCCACTAGATCTAGCCAAAAATCCGCCAAGTTGGCATCACTGTAGATAGCTCTGCGCTTTGAACTTCCGTACGTACTTGTTGTGGCCGGATTCTCAAAGCAACTTAGGACATCCTATCTCATATGGGATGTCCTAACTTCCCCAGGCGAGTTAGGTCCACATACTCAAAACACTAAGACATCATACTCAAAACAATTTCGGCACTGTGGGCAGCCATCTTGTGAGGACTTAAGACACGTAGATTTAGGACAGCTTCAGAGCAGTCCTAAGTGAAGTTAAGACATCGAAACACATAGAAAACGTTAAATTTGTCGATAGAGCGATCCTCCCGTGGCTCTCCCCGTTGCTATCCCACCAAAACACCATCATCCACGTCACATGTGAACATTGTTGTTGTGGGAGAGCTGAATCCTGAATGAACAGTGAACACTGAGTGCTAAACGTGATGGAACTGTGGTTTGCGTATGAGAATTGGCGTCGCCTACGGAGGGAAAGAGTGTATAGGGATCCATTGGACCCACTACATGTTAGTGAAGAACATTTACTTCGCTGTTATAGATTTCCTCGGCAAGAAATCTTGAACTTGTGCCAGGAACTTGACCCACATGTTCGTCGACGAACGAGGAGATCTCATGCTATACCAACACACACGCAAGTGTTAGTACCTCTATGAGTACTAGCTAGTGGAACCTTTCAAAGTGTGATTGGAGACTGCTGGAGTAACTCAGTCAAGTGTGAGTAGTGGTGAACTCGGTAGTACATTTGTTGGCTGAGAAAGCTTCCAAACACTTAATAATATTGTAGATAATTTCTTTGTATGAAATAAACTTGGTAAAATGAAATAAATCCATTGTTGTTAATTACTGCATCTCCTACTTATCCCAATAACACTCTCAAAACTACATTTTACCAGTAATAAAGACTTTGTGAAAATATAATTCAGATTAGATTCAACTGTTTATTGTACAAAAGCAGCACACTATAAAAATTAAATACAATACAGAAATAAAATATTATCACAGCAACATGACACACCCAAAATATAATAACTTTTGAAAACAAAATTAAAGTTAGTGAGGTAGTGAGAGTTGTGTTAGCATAATCACTGTACAGCTACAATAACACTCAAAACTACATTTTACCAGTAATAAAGATTTTCTGAAAATATAATTCTGTATTACATTCAACTCTTTATTGTAAAGAAGCAGCACACTATAAAATAACCTACTGAGTTTGGCACATTATCACATTGTTTGTATATATAAAAAATGTTTTCTTCCTGAAGAAATTAATGTTTCTCATATCAAGTTTTTCCAACAAACTACTAATACTGATGAACAATACAGTACAGTATATACAACGGGCCGGACATTTGATTAGTTCAGGCCAAACTTGACTAAGCTAGAAAACTTAAAAATTAATACAGTACAGAAATAAAATATTATCACAGCAACGTGACACACCCAAAATACAATCACATTTGAAAACAAAATTAAAGTTAGTGAGGTAGTGAGAGTTCTGTTAGCATAATCACTGTACAGCTACAGTCAGAAGTTTGTGGGCCACCCAGAGTTAAGAGTATGAACTCTATATTTCTCATACTGGTCTGCGAGTTACTGACTAGACAAGGAGTCTCATACGTACAGCATCTCACCGATGGGCGTAAGAGACTCCTCGTCTCTGTAGACCGTAACTTGCAGTCCAGTAAGGGTTTTACTGGTTTCATACTACCAATGCTGGGTGGTCCACCAACTCTTGACTGCAGCTGTACATATAGGACTTGACGCATGATTGCATTGGTTGGGTAGATAATACCATATGAGGATGGAACCTTCATTGGACAAGGTTTCATCAACTGAAAAATTATTTGGGGACTAGTCAACAAATAAAGGCTTCATCCTCAAGTGGTTTTGTTTACCAAACAGCATGGAAAAATATAATAAACTATGGCCTTTGATATCGGTTGGCTAACTCTGTAAGTTCTTCAAGTGCAGAGGCAATTCTTGGAAGGCTGCCTCTCAACACTTGCAGAATTTCTCCCTGTACTGCCAGCATCTGGTCACCGATACAGGGCTGTGGACTGGCACGGCGGCTGCCAACACGGCTACTGGTGCCACGACTCTGAGATCTACTTGCCCTCATACTTGATACTGGAGGTGGTGATCTAGAGTAGGCATGGTCGTCAAAAGTCACTGTCTGGGGAATGGTGATGTTGCCTGATGGTTCATGACTTTGGATAGTTTCTAACAGGCCTGAACTCTCAAAGTCAATATGTTCTGCAGACAGTGACTGGGATGACTCCACAGACATTGTAGAGTGGCGTGTTGTGTCATCTACTCCTGCCACCAAAATATCTTCAAGTCCCTGATTGTCCCAGGAGGTAGAGGGTTCCAGGTGAAACGTCGTTGACAATGGCCTGGCTCTAGCAGCACCAGAGGTAGACTGAGGCTCATCTGTAACAATAAGAAATGCTGTGGTGTTTATGTAATATGGTTACAGTGAAAAAGGAACTGCGATGCATATTGGGGGCAATAAACACGGGGCCGCCTTTCTCCTTTAAGTTTCTTCTTCCTCAAAGTCTCCTGTCTGCATTGCAGTTCCTTTGGTAATACTGTACATACATTTCAATGTCACCCAACATATATAAATACAATCACTCTTGGCCTGAACAGCAAGAGAAAACAAACGTAAGTTACTTACATCACCATTCTGCATCTGCTGATTATTGTGTACAACAGTGGTTCTCACGGGTGCCGTGGCACCCTGGGGTGCCATGGACAGTGCCTAGGGGTGCCACAAGATTGTCATGAATTTTGTCTTGGCTAGATCATCTCAAGGTACATTTGTAAAACTGTTTGTATCAGTCTGCCTATAATTAATTGTCGGTGTAGGAAGGTACTCGCTCTAATATTTTTCTAAAATATAGGTAGATATTTCCTTTTGCACACTTGTAATAATAATAATAATAATAATAACGGCAATAGAATGTAACAGTACTCCTTGCGTAACCAAATGTAACCAAATGTATCTCACTAAATCAGGTTAGCTTTTGTTTGTTTTGCTTATTTGATTATCAGTGATTATCATGCCTTTTTTTTCTTCTTTTTATGCTAGTCTGCATTTATAACTCTTAAATTAATCTACTTCTAATATTCTGAATCTAATTCTACTGATCAGTTCTATGTTTGGGCATGTACTGTACCATATGTTAATTTTGGTTTGAGTATGGATAATAATTTTAAATAATTAATTAAAGTAATTTAAACAGGTACAATTGTATATCAAAAGTTAATTCATGTGAGGAGGGGTGATGGTGAAAAAGGGGTGCCACAGAAAGGATTATATAAATTCAGGGTGCCATCACTGAAAAAAGATTGAGAACCACTGGTGAACAACATCTTCAATACAGTATGTATTGCATCTCGTCAACCTACTAAAGATTACATAATGAACATCAGCTAAGCTCAATAACATCTTCACTACCAATTATGCATCTACTTACTGGGTTGTGGTGCATGCTCATCAAGTGTCCCTGTCAACGGCATGGGTCTGACAACACTACCAGCAGAGGTCGATGGCAGAGGCTCATCTGTAACAATAATATGTGTGGTGTTATGCAACAGTATATCCAGTACTAATGCAACATGTTTACTTTGAGCTTTTGTAGTAACAAACAACACATAATAGCCATAATACTGCATGCATAAAAAAGACACAAATACAGTACAGAATTGGGGCCTTGCATTCCACTGCACTCTATAAGTTATTTTAGACCTTAACGTACCTGGCCTAACAATACAAAGTCACCGAGGAAAGCATGACAATCCCCTACACAGCCCTTCCATTATCTTCTGTGAGAGATCATAGTCACAATATGCACTCCGTAAAAATTAGTCAAATTTACCAGCAGTGATGTCCTCGCTTTCGAAAGGGCCAGAGATCCCCTCAATAGCCTCTGTCTCGATGAGAGCAAGCATTGCCTCCTCTGTAGGCTTCCAGTCCTTTGTGTCAGGGATTCCACCACCTGTAAAAGCCATGAAATTACAGTCATATCTAAGATGAACAGTAGTATCGTTGCAGCATTGCTTTAAGTAGTCAAACTCTAGTACAGTATACTGTATTGAGCTTCTTGAATGCTTAATTTCTTTCTGTATTGTGAAGTATAATTCTGCCAATCTTTCTCAATACATTACATTAGTAGATGGAATTCCTAAAACTATCCTACATCATATTTAATGATCACTTAAGTTAGCCTACATATTGTAGCCAAAATTTCCGGTAAATTTTTAGTACTGTATCGTGCTTTTCTTAAATTACATACCTAACCTAATGTATATAGGCTGAGTTAACAAATTCTATAATGCACACTATTAAAAGTATAATGCAAGAACAACTGAAAATATTTACTCTAATGCAGTTCTCTAATATGTTTTTCCCAAGTCAGGTTTTGGGAATTAGCCTGACCTAACCAAACCTCAGAACCACAGCAGACTACCGGGACCTAACTGGGGCAAACCGTTATGAAGAAAGGTCCATATAGGTCTACTAGTGAGTAACAATGGAAGAAACAATCTACTACACAATGGCAATACAGTAAATAAATACCATAGAGAAACTAATATTTAATGGTTATTATGAACATCAATTTTCAATGATGTAAGGACTTACCTGTCACTCTGATTTCACTCCTTTCCTTGGCTGCCTTCTTTTTCACGTCGGACCTGAAAATTCTGAATTTTTTCTTAACTTCCTGCACATCCCTCGAGATTCTGCTAATGCTGTTCACAGACTCGGTGACTGCCCTCCACTCATTGTCTTTCTCTTTGGCAGTTATTTCAGAGGATAATACACCCATTTTCACTGTCTTCCTTGTTGCCATTTCTTGCAGCATCATCAGTAACTCTTCGTCTGTGAAGTTCGCAGCTGTTCTTTTCTTCTCTGGTGGTGACATGGCAGAATGATGGCTTCAAAACTTCGTGCGACGTTACCACTGATGCTGACAGTCTCTCTGTGGGCGATATTCGATAAGAGAGAGATAAGGCTGCAGGCACTATGTCACACGCTCCCAGCGTCCCTTTATGTTTACACAACACAGCTGATAGGATCCTTATTGGCACAGTGGCATTCATTGCTTTCTATTGGCTGGATACACTTGAAAGACGCCACCTGATTGGCTTAAGGTTTTCCGAGGTCCTAGAGGAATAGGACGTCCCAAGTGTTTAGGAACAGTTTAGGACGTCCGAAAAATGTTTTGAGTATCGGGACTTACGACACGAAATAGGATGTCCTAAACTGTTCCTAAGATCGGACGTCCTAAGTGAGATAGGACGTCCCAAATGAGATAGAATGTCCTAAGTTAAGAACCGTTTTGAGAATCCGGCCCCAGGTGGCGTCTTTCATGTGTATCCAGCCAATAGAAAGCAATGAATGCCACTGTGCCAATAAGGATCCTATCAGCTGTGTTGTGTAAACATAAAGGGACGCTGGGAGCGTGTGACATAGTGCCTGCAGCCTTATCTCTCTCTTATCGCCCGCAGAGAGACTGTCAGCATCAGTGGTAACGTCGCACGAAGTTTTGAAGCCATCATTCTGCCATGTCACCACCAGAGAAGAAAAGAACAGCTGCGAACTTCACAGACGAAGAGTTACTGATGATGCTGCAAGAAATGGCAACAAGGAAGACAGTGAAAATGGGTGTATTATCCTCTGAAATAACTGCCAAAGAGAAAGACAATGAGTGGAGGGCAGTCACCGAGTCTGTGAACAGCATTAGCAGAATCTCGAGGGATGTGCAGGAAGTTAAGAAAAAATTCAGAATTTTCAGGTCCGACGTGAAAAAGAAGGCAGCCAAGGAAAGGAGTGAAATCAGAGTGACAGGTAAGTCCTTACATCATTGAAAATTGATGTTCATAATAACCATTAAATATTAGTTTCTCTATGGTATTTATTTACTGTATTGCCATTGTGTAGTAGATTGTTTCTTCCATTGTTACTCACTAGTAGACCTATATGGACCTTTCTTCATAACGGTTTGCCCCAGTTAGGTCCCGGTAGTCTGCTGTGGTTCTGAGGTTTGGTTAGGTCAGGCTAATTCCCAAAACCTGACTTGGGAAAAACATATTAGAGAACTGCATTAGAGTAAATATTTTCAGTTGTTCTTGCATTATACTTTTAATAGTGTGCATTATAGAATTTGTTAACTCAGCCTATATACATTAGGTTAGGTATGTAATTTAAGAAAAGCACGATACAGTACTAAAAATTTACCGGAAATTTTGGCTACAATATGTAGGCTACCTTAAGTGATCATTAAATATGATGTAGGATAGTTTTAGGAATTCCATCTACTAATGTAATGTATTGAGAAAGATTGGCAGAATTATACTTCACAATACAGAAAGAAATTAAGCATTCAAGAAGCTCAATACAGTATACTGTACTAGAGTTTGACTACTTAAAGCAATGCTGCAACGATACTACTGTTCATCTTAGATATGACTGTAATTTCATGGCTTTTACAGGTGGTGGAATCCCTGACACAAAGGACTGGAAGCCTACAGAGGAGGCAATGCTTGCTCTCATCGAGACAGAGGCTATTGAGGGGATCTCTGGCCCTTTCGAAAGCGAGGACATCACTGCTGGTAAATTTGACTAATTTTTACGGAGTGCATATTGTGACTATGTTCTCTCACAGAAGATAATGGAAGGGCTGTGTAGGGGATTGTCATGCTTTCCTCGGTGACTTTGTATTGTTAGGCCAGGTACGTTAAGGTCTAAAATAACTTATAGAGTGCAGTGGAATGCAAGGCCCCAATTCTGTACTGTATTTGTGTCTTTTTTATGCATGCAGTATTATGGTTATTATGTGTTGTTTGTTACTACAAAAGCTCAAAGTAAACATGTTGCATTAGTACTGGATATACTGTTGCATAACACCGCACATATTATTGTTACAGATGAGCCTCTGCCATCGACCTCTGCTGGTAGTGTTGTCAGACCCATGCCGTTGACAGGGACACTTGATGAGCATGCACCACAACCCAGTAAGTAGATGCATAATTGGTAGTGAAGATGTTATTGAGCTTAGCTGATGTTCATTATGTAATCTTTAGTAGGTTGACGAGATGCAATACATACTGTATTGAAGATGTTGTTCACCAGTGGTTCTCAATCTTTTTTCAGTGATGGCACCCTGAATTTATATAATCCTTTCTGTGGCACCCCTTTTTCACCATCACCCCTCCTCACATGAATTAACTTTTGATATACAATTGTACCTGTTTAAATTACTTTAATTAATTATTTAAAATTATTATCCATACTCAAACCAAAATTAACATATGGTACAGTACATGCCCAAACATAGAACTGATCAGTAGAATTAGATTCAGAATATTAGAAGTAGATTAATTTAAGAGTTATAAATGCAGACTAGCATAAAAAGAAGAAAAAAAAGGCATGATAATCACTGATAATCAAATAAGCAAAACAAACAAAAGCTAACCTGATTTAGTGAGATACATTTGGTTACATTTGGTTACGCAAGGAGTACTATTACATTCTATTGCCGTTATTATTATTATTATTATTATTACAAGTGTGCAAAAGGAAATATCTACTTATATTTTAGAAAAATATTAGAGCGAGTACCTTCCTACACCGACAATTAATTATAGGCAGACAGATACAAACAGTTTTACAAATGTACCTTGAGATGATCTAGCCAAGACAAAATTCATGACAATCTTGTGGCACCCCTAGGCACTGTCCATGGCACCCCAGGGTGCCACGGCACCCGTGAGAACCACTGTTGTACACAATAATCAGCAGATGCAGAATGGTGATGTAAGTAACTTACGTTTGTTTTCTCTTGCTGTTCAGGCCAAGAGTGATTGTATTTATATATGTTGGGTGACATTGAAATGTATGTACAGTATTACCAAAGGAACTGCAATGCAGATAGGAGACTTTGAGGAAGAAGAAACTTAAAGGAGAAAGGCGGCCCCGTGTTTATTGCCCCCAATATGCATCGCAGTTCCTTTTTCACTGTAACCATATTACATAAACACCACAGCATTTCTTATTGTTACAGATGAGCCTCAGTCTACCTCTGGTGCTGCTAGAGCCAGGCCATTGTCAACGACGTTTCACCTGGAACCCTCTACCTCCTGGGACAATCAGGGACTTGAAGATATTTTGGTGGCAGGAGTAGATGACACAACACGCCACTCTACAATGTCTGTGGAGTCATCCCAGTCACTGTCTGCAGAACATATTGACTTTGAGAGTTCAGGCCTGTTAGAAACTATCCAAAGTCATGAACCATCAGGCAACATCACCATTCCCCAGACAGTGACTTTTGACGACCATGCCTACTCTAGATCACCACCTCCAGTATCAAGTATGAGGGCAAGTAGATCTCAGAGTCGTGGCACCAGTAGCCGTGTTGGCAGCCGCCGTGCCAGTCCACAGCCCTGTATCGGTGACCAGATGCTGGCAGTACAGGGAGAAATTCTGCAAGTGTTGAGAGGCAGCCTTCCAAGAATTGCCTCTGCACTTGAAGAACTTACAGAGTTAGCCAACCGATATCAAAGGCCATAATTGATTATAGTTTTCCATGCTGTTTGGTAAACAAAACCACTTGAGGATGAAGCCTTTATTTGTTGACTAGTCCCCAAATAATTTTTCAGTTGATGAAACCTTGTCCAATGAAGGTTCCATCCTCATATGGTATTATCTACCCAACCAATGCAATCATGCGTCAAGTCCTATATGTACAGCTGCAGTCAAGAGTTGGTGGACCACCCAGCATTGGTAGTATGAAACCAGTAAAACCCTTACTGGACTGCAAGTTACGGTCTACAGAGACGAGGAGTCTCTTACGCCCATCGGTGAGATGCTGTACGTATGAGACTCCTTGTCTAGTCAGTAACTCGCAGACCAGTATGAGAAATATAGAGTTCATACTCTTAACTCTGGGTGGCCCACAAACTTCTGACTGTAGCTGTACAGTGATTATGCTAACAGAACTCTCACTACCTCACTAACTTTAATTTTGTTTTCAAATGTGATTGTATTTTGGGTGTGTCACGTTGCTGTGATAATATTTTATTTCTGTACTGTATTAATTTTTAAGTTTTCTAGCTTAGTCAAGTTTGGCCTGAACTAATCAAATGTCCGGCCCGTTGTATATACTGTACTGTATTGTTCATCAGTATTAGTAGTTTGTTGGAAAAACTTGATATGAGAAACATTAATTTCTTCAGGAAGAAAACATTTTTTATATTTACAAACAATGTGATAATGTGCCAAACTCAGTAGGTTATTTTATAGTGTGCTGCTTCTGTACAATAAAGAGTTGAATGTAATACAGAATTATATTTTCAGAAAGTCTTTATTACTGGTAAAATGTAGTTTTGAGTGTTATTGTAGCTGTACAGTGATTATGCTAACACAACTCTCACTACCTCACTAACTTTAATTTTGTTTTCAAAAGTTATTATATTTTGGGTGTGTCATGTTGCTGTGATAATATTTTATTTCTGTATTGTATTTAATTTTTATAGTGTGCTGCTTTTGTACAATAAACAGTTGAATCTAATCTGAATTATATTTTCACAAAGTCTTTATTACTGGTAAAATGTAGTTTTGAGAGTGTTATTGGGATAAGTAGGAGATGCAGTAATTAACAACAATGGATTTATTTCATTTTACCAAGTTTATTTCATACAAAGAAATTATCTACAATATTATTAAGTGTTTGGAAGCTTTCTCAGCCAACAAATGTACTACCGAGTTCACCACTACTCACACTTGACTGAGTTACTCCAGCAGTCTCCAATCACACTTTGAAAGGTTCCACTAGCTAGTACTCATAGAGGTACTAACACTTGCGTGTGTGTTGGTATAGCATGAGATCTCCTCGTTCGTCGACGAACATGTGGGTCAAGTTCCTGGCACAAGTTCAAGATTTCTTGCCGAGGAAATCTATAATAGCGAAGTAAATGTTCTTCACTAACATGTAGTGGGTCCAATGGATCCCTATACACTCTTTCCCTCCGTAGGCGACGCCAATTCTCATACGCAAACCACAGTTCCATCACGTTTAGCACTCAGTGTTCACTGTTCATTCAGGATTCAGCTCTCCCACAACAACAATGTTCACATGTGACGTGGATGATGGTGTTTTGGTGGGATAGCAACGGGGAGAGCCACGGGAGGATCGCTCTATCGACAAATTTAACGTTTTCTATGTGTTTCGATGTCTTAACTTCACTTAGGACTGCTCTGAAGCTGTCCTAAATCTACGTGTCTTAAGTCCTCACAAGATGGCTGCCCACAGTGCCGAAATTGTTTTGAGTATGATGTCTTAGTGTTTTGAGTATGTGGACCTAACTCGCCTGGGGAAGTTAGGACATCCCAAATGAGATAGGATGTCCTAAGTTGCTTTGAGAATCCGGCCCCTGATTGGCTGAAGGTTTTCCGAGGTCCTAGAGGAATAGGACGTCCCAAGTGTTTAGGAACAGTTTAGGACGTCCGAAAAATGTTTTGAGTATCGGGACTTACGACACGAAATAGGATGTCCTAAACTGTTCCTAAGATCGGACGTCCTAAGTGACATAGGACGTCCCAAATGAGATAGGATGTCCTAAGTTAAGAACCGTTTTGAGAATCCGGCCCTTGTATAGTATGTTTCTATCCACAGTTATTGACATTTCCCTGATTTGTAAAGCATTGTATCTTGTTATTTAATTATGCAGGTTTTGTTAAATCAATTAACAGAGCTATACGTTGTATATAATTATATATTATAAGAAGGTGACTGTGGATGAGAGCCAACGATAGTTTTGTTTATCTAACTCATTTCACCTATTAACCGAAATGTATTTATATTTAATCAGCCATTCACTGATATATCGGTTAAAGAAATACTTATTCATATATTGTGAGTCACTATAATGTAGTTAATATACCATATCATCAATAAAAGACCGAATAAATGAAATAATATCTTACCCTGGCATAAGCTAACAGGCTGGCGGGTTGAGGGGACGGGCTATCTGTCATGGCCGCCAACCCACTTCCGGTGGCGACACGCCAGGAGGGGGGGGTGGCGAGCTCTATGTTTATAGCTCTGTGATACAACACAGTCCAACACAAATTTTGAACCGAGTATGGTAGGTCTTTAGAAATTTGGAAGAAATGCCTCATTTATTTACTAAACTCTTTTTCCTTCGGTGATGCAATACTGTTGCACGTGTTTCCAATATATTATGATGTTATAAAGAAAACATCAACAGTACATGATAAAATACAACAAAACAATTAATGAAGGAATGGGGTAAATTTTTCCTTCATGTTCCAATAATATACTCGATTCAAGGGAAGGAATTTAAGGCCAGGAGAGAAAGGAAATCTTTAAGAATAGAAAATTAGTGATATATTTCTTTCCCATGCTTTTGAAGGGAAAGAATTTTTTAAGAATACCAGCGTAAGTAAAGTGCCCTCATTATGCACTTTTGGTATTGTAGTATATCGCCGAAAATTAGCGGACGGTGTGAAACAATCTGTGGCAAAATATCATACTGATCCGACTGTTGGTTAATAAGTTATCCCCGAAAAACAGTGACACACGGCCTTATATGTACTTGCAAGTGTGTGTGTGTGTGTGTGTTTAGGAATTTCTTCTTTGTACTTGCAAGTGTGTGGGTGTGTATGTGTGTGTGTGTGTGTGTGTAGGAATTTTCTTCTTTGTACTTGCAAGTGTGTGTGTGTGATAAGGAGTTTTCTTCTTTATACTTGCAAGTGTCTGTGTATGTAGGAATTTTCTTCTTTGTAGTACACATAAAAATGATATAGTACATACGTCTTTTTAGCTTGAAAGCCCGAGACTGACTGAATTTCCAAATAGCCTTTTTGACTCCATCAGCTTGAACGGAAAATTTTCGTTCGAACTATATGACGTAATTTTTACGTCGAGTTACGTCATATTACGTCATACCAAAACCTTCGCCTAGTGATGGTGATTCAGAATATATATAAGTTTTGGATGTAGGTGTAACCGTTTACGAGTTATAAGAGGACAAACATAAACGGTTTGCCATTTATAGTATAGATGGTTGCAGACGTCCCCCCAGGGCCCCCTCTGTGGATGCTACCAACACCTGATGTGAGCTTCACACCTACTTCCAAGTCGGAACTGCCTTCTCTACAGCGGCAGTTGGCTCTGGAACACATAGAAACAGTGACGTTCTCCATCATAGATCCATACTGCCTCTACACTGATGGCTCATTGCAAGGTGGATGGTGCAGCAGGTTGTGCCATTTTCTCGTCTGACCTGGACTCAGCTCCAGGGGGCTGGGTTGGCTGTCGTCTCTGTAACCACTCTAGCTCAACATTGTGTGAACTGTATGCCATTCTGGATGCTGTTAGTGTTGTTTGTCAACGTGGAGTGAATACTGCCATTTTTTGTGACTCCAAACCTGCCCTTCATTCCCTCTCTAGTGTTCAGCCCACACACTCTACTGTTATTTAGCAGATATTATAGTTTTTGGCTTTATTGCATCATCGTAACTTGACTGTCAAATTTTTATGGGTGCCAATGTAATGGCCGGACCTGAGAGTTAAAGGCGGAATTTGAAAGATACGCCAGTGGAGTAGGCTACTTCTTTGGCTTACCCGGTAGAGTTACCGCCTGAGATATCTCTGGTCCGGGGTTCGATTCCCCGTGGGTACGACTAGAATTAAATGGATCAATTTCTGGGTCTGACTTACTTGGTTGATTTGATTCTTCCTTGCTTGATTGATTTGGATTATTACATCAACCCATGTAGGTTTACGTCACAATGATACAGTTGACTGACTCGTGAAGGAGGCTTGCCATCTGCCTCCTCGTGGTGTTGGACGTCCTCTCTCCCTGACATGTTACCTTTCTAGAGTTCGCTCCGCCGCTCTCCTCACTGTACGGCGACGCATTACGAGTTTGTATGTCATCACAAATATTCCTACCTTCGTCGGGGCCTCATGGTTCGTGGGGCACAATGTAGTCTCTGCTCGTTTGAGGCTTGACTACAAGCCACTGTGGCAGGCTGCTGGGATGCAGGGTGAGCCTCCCTTCACTGTAGCTTGTGTCGAGCGCCTCGTGCTAACACTATAGAACACCATTGCCTGGCCTGCCCCACTGTCCGACACTTGCTGCCCCGGGGCCTGCCGCTTGATGCAGTTTGTCGACACCTGCTGAACCACCAGGTGTTAGAGGAACTTTTGGTACGCCACCTTCGTTTTGGTGGATTTAAGTAGGTTATAATGTAAATATTTGTCTGAATTCTCGTGTTTCATTCTGTTATATTTCGTGATGTGTGTGTGTGTGTGTAGTCATTGGATTTTCATGGGTCCCGTCTACTATTATGTTTTGTTGTCTGTATTTTCATTGATGCCAATGCGCAATAAATAAACAAAAAAAAATATCAGGTCTCTATTTTCCCACATTAGTCTCTCCAGTTCCTGCTTCATATTGTCTAATA
>JAWQEG010003105.1:120000-127500 GCA_033782935.1 Petrolisthes cinctipes | reverse complement strand
ACCACCACCACTATTACCACCACCACCACCACCACCATTACCACCACCACCACTATTACCACTACCACCACTATTACCACTACCACCACTATTACCACCACCACCACTATTACCACTACCACCACTATTACCACTACCACCACCATTACCACCACCACCACTATTACCACTACCACCACCACTATTACCACTACCACCACTATTACCACCACCACCACTATTACCACTACCACCACTATTACCACCACCACCACTATTACCACCACCACCACCACCACCACCATTACCACCACCACCACCACTATTACCACTATTACCACCACCACCACTATTACCACCACCACCACTATTACCACTACCACCACTATTACCACTACCACCACTATTACCACCACCACCACTATTACCACCACCACCACTATTACCACTACCACCACCATTACCAGCAACACCAGTATTACCACCACCACCACTACCACCACCACCACTACCACCACTATTACCACTACCACCACTATTACCACCACCACCACTATTACCACCACCACCACATAACAGCATGTCTTATATAAAAACATATCAACTTTATTGTCATACAATAAAACATTGAAATTATTAGTGAAAATATGGTATTAGAAATTATTACTGAATACAAGGCATTAGATAATTATTATGATTAACATAGAATCGTTTATACCTGCTAATCAAGAGTTACTCTCTGTAAGCAATGTTCATTAAGTTATGTGTATTTCCTTGTGTATCGTCCCTCCTATCCACAGTTATGAAGATTTAACTTTGGTCTACTAAGGGTATGAATATTAACGGTGGAGAGGTCAGTCACGAAAGAGATTTGAGGAGTTGAGTTTAAAAGAACACAAGTGAATTTAAGGTTTATTATTATGAATTCCCAGTTAACTTGAACAATAGTTCCTTCAACAATATTTACACATTGAACAATGATATCCTGAATCCCAACATAAACTAAGAGTAAACAATAATAATAATAAGAACAGAATGAAATACTCTTCCCCTTCCAAAACACAGTGAGTGTTATCCCTATCTATGGTACACATAAAATATATACAATACAGAATCAAAATGAGGAGACAACTTTACCCAAACCAGCTGATAACACAGTACACAGTACAATCCTTGTTCGTCTACTCCCGCTCCACTCTGTACCTCTCTGGCAACAGAACTCACCTCACTCTTGTACGAATGAGACTGATTAAGAGCGTGTTTTTTTTTTTTTTTTTTTTTTTTTTTTTTCTGGCCTATCGACAATGGTGTTGGTCATTAAGGCCTTTAATTTTTTTTTTTTTTTTTTTTGTAATTTTTTTTTTTTGTAATTTTTTTTTTTTTAGTTTTATTATTTTTATTTCAACTTTTTGCATATTATTTATGCATTTATTATTCTTATTCTTTTTCTTATTATTATTACAATAAATCTTAAAATTAAACTTATATACTAATTGTTTTTTTGTTTTGTTTTTGTAATTTTATACAAATATTAGTGTTTTCTTAATAATACGTCCTAGCTAATAAACTATCTATGTACCTATTCAACAAATAGCTAACTAGACTAATACCTATTTAAACCAATCGCTAAACGTAGATAGACAAATCGCTAAACCTATTTTAGACAATAGCTAAACCTAGCTAATACATCATATATATATGTTACAGTAAAATCTTCAAAACAGTAAATTTGTAAATTTCCTTGATTTTCCAGAAAATTTACAAAGTGACTGTTTCAATCAGTAAATTTACAAAATTACTAAAATTTGTAGGAAATTTACAAATATACTAATTTCAGGAGCCAGTAATTTTACAAAATTACTGATTCATCGATTATGATTTTTTATTATGATATTTTACACAAACGAGCAGAAGCACACATCATCTAAAGTCAAATGATCCAATTTATTCACAAAACAGGATTAAAAAGATCCATAATGATCTAATTTATTCATAAAACAGGATTAAAAAGAACATAAAGGGTGTGTGGGGGGGGGGGGCTTGCACTATTGTAGTGTCAACATACTAGGCTACTTATTTGGACATGTCAGACTGGAGTGACATTTGGAGTTACACTTGAGGTCGTTTCTGAAACAAGAACATTTATTTGTTCCGCATCTCTTTGCCCCACGCACACAGTTACATTTTGTGAAACCTTGCCCACCTGATGCTGATTCTGCTATGAAGGCGGAACGCAAAGAAATTACTTTGTCAAGACAGATATCCTCATTGTTCAACAGTCTTTGAGGGCATAAATCAAACTGATTTCGGGAAAAGCCCCCTTTTAGCACACCAGCTTTCACCCCAATAATGGTTCATGATTCATCGATAACGATCAGTAAATTTGTAAATTTCCTACAAATCTTAGTAATTTTGTAAATTTACTGATTGAAACAGTCACTTTGTAAATTTACTGAAAATTCTAGGAAATTTACAAATTTACTGTTTTGAAGATTTTACTGTAACATATACACAATACGCTACACAGAAAATATTTATAAATTCAAAAATATATACAAAATGGAAAGAAACAAAACACATATAAAGTCACATCACTCTGATCAGTTCGGTCTCCCTCAAGAAAATCATCAATTTATCAGTCACATCACCATCCCCATCACCTAAGAGAGCTGAGAATGAGAAGGGGACTTTTACTGCATCACAGTAACTTATGAGGGAAGCACGTTCCTCCACAAATCGCCGACAATGCAGGATGATATGACTGATAGATAACACCGCATTGCAGGTGTTACAATGCGGTGGAAAACGTTTGTCTATATATGGTTCTAGGTGTGTTATCCTGGTGCAGTTGGTTCGCACTCTTGCGAGGATTCTCTCTTCTAAACGGTTGGGCCAGTTGGCAGTGGCCCAATTACCCAGTTGAGGCTTGATGGTAGAAATGTTAAGTCTGGTCCACTGACCCTGCCACAGAAGATTAATTGATTTCTTTCCGAGGGATAGACACGACTGTAGATCACGAGGGACGTCCCAAGTCTCCTCGAGCTCTACAGCCGATTTCGCAAGTAAGTCTGCCCGTTCATTGCCATAAATACGACAATGCCCGGGCACCCAGATCAGAGTGAAGGACTTGTTGCATAAGTGCAACTTATTAATGATGCGACCCTGGATTTCATTAGAAATAGTTTGACATGAGTTAATTGCCTGAAGGGCTGACTTGGAGTCTGAAAAAATGACTATTGAATTATGATGAGAATTTAGTGCATAGTCTATGGCTTTGTCTATAGCAAAAAGTTCAGCTGTAAACACAGATGTATGTATCGGCAGTCTGTACCTAAGTTCACATTCACTCGACCATACACTTGCACCCACACATTTATCCGACTTGGAGCCGTAAGTGTACACGTGTGATTAAGAGATCATTTTCTGCTCTTTTTATACCGGCTGACTTAAAGGTAATTTGGAGTGATTCGGGAGTAGAGGAGTCAACTGGAATGGAGTGAAGATCAAAACATTTGATCTATCTCATAGAGTTGAACATATCTTATGAATGCTAAGAAAAACCCACTTTTTATAGACAAAAAGTATTTAATATGGACGTTTCGGAGGCAACTACCTCCCTCTTCAGCAGTACAGAGTTGAATGAAACATGAAAGGAAAATAAGTAGCTGACAGGGGGAGGGAGGGACAAGGTGTGTTCTGATGACAGACAGACCACACCTCACCTCACCTCACCCAACCGACCTGACCTGGCCATTCTTCAGGGACCCGACCCCACATCTGGGAGGGATTTGACCACTAGTGCTCTCATTAATGGATCTAGTTTGAACATACCTTCATTTAAGTTAAAGTTTTTATAGTGCTATATACATACTGATTCTAATATTCTACGTTTCTTGAAATTGTTGCACTTAATTATCATTTTACCAGAATTCCATTCAATACAGTGGTTGTTGTCATATGCATGGACAAAGTTAGCATTATTTGTGTTACAATTCGTCATATCTCGTTTATGTTCTTTCATTCTAACATCTAAAGATCTCCCAGTTTCACCTATATAAACTAAGTCACAATCTTTGCAAGGAATTTTGTATACTCCTGCTTGGGGCTGAACAGTGGCATTATTTCTTACAAGAGTGGTTTTGATGCTAGAAGTATATTTGAAGGCTATGTTTACATCAAGTTCTCTGCTAACTGACTGAATTTTTTCCAGACTTTTTACATAAGGAAGACATAAATACGGTTTCTTTTCTGATTTGGGGGTGCAATGTTGGATAATAACTCAGTTTCAAAAAATTCCATATACAAATTACTAAGGATGGGGGATAATGGCGACCCCATAGCATTGCCAAATCGCTGAATGAAGAATTTATCATTAAAAGAAAAAGCATTGGATGAAACACAAAGTTTAATTAATTCAAGGAAGGAAGATATTGGCATACCCAAATCTAAATCATAGTCTGGCATTTTCCTACTTAGAAATTCTAATACATCGTTAAGTGGCATTTTAGTGAAGAGTGAATCTACATCAAAACTTATCATTTTTCCATTAGTTAGGTTTAGAGACTTAATTTTATCAATTAAATGTGAGAAATTTTTAATGTGTGAACTTGAGATGCATCCCACTAATGGTGATAATTTATTGGCTAAGAATTTTGATAATTTGTAGCTAAATGATCCACAGTACGAAACAATGGGGCGAAGAGGAAAACCATTCTTATGTGTTTTGGGTAGACCATATATGTGTGGAAGTTTAGGGTTGACTTGCATGAACCATTTGGCATCGATGTTGGGCACATTATTGAGTAGTTCTTTCACAGTACGGTTGAACTGGGTGGACAGACGCTTTAAGGGAGAAGATCTCAACTTTTCATATGTGGTGACGTCATTTAATAGATTTAACATCTTTTCTTCGTAGTTAACTTTATCAAGTATCACAACTGAGTTGCTCTTGTCAGCTTTAGTTATGAAAATGGAGTTGTTTTTTCTTAAATTCTCCAAGGCCAAACGAAACCGCCTAGGAATGGAATCATAGGAGTTAAAATGATCCAAAAAGCCATTGATTATAAAACCATTAAGGCACGGGAAATTATGCCTTCCATTAAATACAGACGCAACAAAATCTAGGGCAATATCTCTACCAGGTTTTAGAGCAAAAGAAAAACCCAGTTGCAACACTTGATTTTCAATTTCTGATAGCACATAGGACGACAAATTCACCACTGAGCCCATAACACCACAGTTTCATTCAACTCTGTACTGCTGAAGAGGGAGGTAGTTGCCTCCGAAACGTCCATATTAAATACTTTTTGTCTATAAAAAGTGGGTTTTTCTTAGCATGCTGCTCTTCACGTCATTGTGAATTACCACTCCAATATCTTATGAAGT
Source organism: Petrolisthes cinctipes (assembly GCA_033782935.1). NCBI lineage: Eukaryota > Metazoa > Arthropoda > Malacostraca > Decapoda > Porcellanidae > Petrolisthes > Petrolisthes cinctipes. Next base: position 122,136 of record JAWQEG010003105.1, on the reverse strand, counting down.
TTGAACAGATTATAGGATACGATATGTCGGAGTACAGGACCAGGGTCATGACACCTTGTTAATGGTTTATTGGTGTTTGTGTCTGTTTATGTGTGTGTGTAGGTATCTGTTTAGGTGTGTGTTTCCTTGTTACTGGTTTGTTGGTGTTTGTGTCTGTTTGTGTGTGTGTGTAGGTATCTGTTTAGGTGTGTGTTTCCTTGTTACTGGTTTGTTGGTGTTTGTGTCTGTTTGTGTGTGTGTGTAGGTATCTGTTTAGGTGTGTGTTTCCTTGTTACTGGTTGGCTGGTACTTGTGCTTGCTGGTATAAAAAAAAAAAAAAAAAAAAAAAGGAGAGCCAGCCTACGATATATTGAGGTAAGGAAGGTACTGCATAATGAATGTCAATGTCTGCAAAGTAAATCCAAGAATATTATAGAATTCTAGATATTACAATGGCTAAGACCAACGTCACTATTTCCATTCGCGGCACATTCAGGATTTCCACTTTTCGCACCTGGCCACACAACGTCTTCTACTGTGTTGAGTTTGTATTTTGTTCAGAGTCGATATCTGAAATATTAACACCAATATTGAGTATAAGGGAAAGAGAGAAAAAAATATTAATTAACACCCATGTTAAGTATAAGAAAAATAGATAGAAAGAGAGAGTTAGAGAGAGATTAGCACCCATATTGAGAGAGAGAGAGAGAGAGAGAGAGAGAGAGAGAGAGAGAGAGAGAGAGAGAGAAATATTAACACCCATGTTGAGTATTTAGAGAGAGAGAGAGAGAGAGAGAGAGAGAGAGAGAGAGAGAGAGAGAGAGAGAGAGAGATATTAACATCCATGTTGAGTATAATACAGTTCATACAAACATCAATATTATACTGACTGTCATAATAATACACTTATTTATTAGTATATATATAATGAAATAATATATGTAGTTTATCAGTAACTTGAAGGTTTCAATTTGCTCCAATCAATGTGAAGAAACACAAAAAATATAATATAATTATTGCATTTTGTTTCCTGAAATAATAATAATAATAGTAATACACACACACACACACACACACACACAAACACACATGAATTATTCTCTCTCTCTCTCTCTCTCTCTCTCTCTCTCTCTCTCTCTACTAGTAATCTCCGCTAGCACTTCAAGAATTATTTTCATGGTATTAAAATATGATATTATTATTAAGGAATTAATCTTATAACACAATTTTATATCTAATAAACTTTGAGTGTCTTATATATAATGTTCAAGAATAATGAGAGAGAGAGAGAGAGAGAGAGAGAGAGAGAGAGAGAGAGAGAGAGAGAGAGAGATAATAATTATCTCATTATCTTATCATTATAATTATATATACTGATACTGTGAACAAGGTGTTATTTCTTAACACCATTAATACTTATTATGTGTGTGTGTGTGTGTTTCACCTGGTCTTGATCACGTCCTGGACACGTGCTCACCAACTGTTACCCTCCCGGAATGAGCTCAGAGCTCGTAGTGACCGATCTTTGGGTAAGGTTGGAACCTTTTTCCACACACCGGAATAGCGAGGTCACAACTCCTCGACTTACGTCCCGTACCTATTCTCGGCTAGGTGAACAGGGGTTACACATTTAAGGAAACAATCCCAAATTGTGTGTGTGTGTGTGTGTGTGTAATCCAATGAGTTGTCTGTTGGTTGATGTGTGTGTGTGTGTGTGTAAACCACTGAGTTATTTTGTTGGTTGGTGTTCCCCCCCTGTGTGTGTGTGTGTGTGTGTGTAAACCACTGAGTTGTTGACATTGTTTCGCCCTGTGTGTGTGTGTGTGTGGGTGTGTGTTGATAGGTCAGGTTGTATGTTATATGTGTATAAGATAAGTTTGGTTATACTCACCAATGGGACAGGGTTGACTCACTGTACCACACTCATTAGAATTACCACAACTAATTGTAATGGTAAGGTTGGGGTGGTGAGGCAGTGGAAAACTACAGTTGTGTTGTTTTATAGTCTGGTTGTGTCCTGGTGTGGTCTCAGTCACCCTCATCCAGTCTATTCCCACCTGTAATATTACGTTATGATAATTACACATTCATAAACACACCTAGTATAATGTACAGTACAGTTGTGGCATATAGTCCTTGACCAGGGTGTAAAGGAAG
>JAWQEG010003105.1:67500-112500 GCA_033782935.1 Petrolisthes cinctipes | reverse complement strand
CCCGTAGTTTGAAGAACCCGGGTTTAAAGAAGTGCATACTGCATTAACGTAGGTGGATATAGGAGAGAAGAAATGTGATGATTTGAGGCGAGGGTGAGGGGGAAGAGGGTAAGACAAATGAAGGTGATTAGTTGAAAAGTAATAACAAACAAATATAATTAGAATATCTGTTACATTATATCCTTTAAATAAAGGCACTGTCTTTTGTTCACCATCGTGATGGGATAGACTACTGAATATATATTATCCTTTGGATATTAGACAGCTATCCCTGTATTCCTTTTATCCCTCGTGCTTACCCCGTAGGGGAGTATTGCCTGTAATGATGTGGGCAATACTTTAAGGGTTTTGGCGCCCCTTCGGCCCCAGCCACTAGCTTACATTTCTTCAACTGTCCCTCCTTTCTTCCTATTTCCTTCCTGCTTGCTGTCACACCTCTCTATTACCTTTTGCTGGTGCTATATGACCTCGCTGTTGCGCCACCTAATATCAATCAAATATTTGTCAACAAATTCATTAAGCTATTTACCAGAATTTTCTCTTCTAAATATGCATTTCCTTATAAATTATCTATGTTAAACCTGAATAGGCGCCGCTATATGGCGTTTTCAATAAACTTGGTCTAATTTTATGCATAGGCTATACATATATTACAGTATCTCTCAAGTAACTGGCAACCTTACTCATCCTCCCTACTGTCTTATCCCTCTCTCGCTTGCCCTTCTCTCCTTTCTTACCGTTTGTCTTTTCTTTCTCATATTTTTAACCTTCTCATTCGTTCTTAAAAAGTATTAATGACATAGGCCTTTCTCCCTTATCACTTATAGTCCAATTTTATTATTTGAAAAACTACTGCTGAGATTATGTTGTTGATCGCATTTTGGTTCTTAATATGTAGAGGTTGATTGATTGATTGATATTAGGCGCCGCAACAGCGAGGTCATATTCCTCCTTCTCTCTTTCTTACACACACATATTCCTTACTCTTTTTTTTGTACACACACACACCCTTCTTCCTTCCTCTCTCTTTTTAGCACACACACACACACACACACCCTTCTTCCTTCCTCTCTCTTTTTAGCACACACACACACCCTTCTTCCTTCCTCTCTCTTTTTTACACATACACACACACACACACACACACTTCTTCCTTCCTCTCTCTTTTTTGCATACACATACACACACACACACTTCTTCCTTCCTCTCTCTTTTTAGCACACACACACACACACACCCTTCTTTCTTCCTTCTCTCTTTCTTACACATACACACACACACACACACTTCTTCCTTCCTCTCTCTTTTTTGTACACAGACACTCACACACACATACTTCTTCCTTCCTCTCTCTTTTTTGCATGCATACAAACACACACACACACACACTTCTTCCTTCCTCTCTCTTTTTTGCATGCATACAAACACACACACACACACACACTTCTTCCTTCCTCTCTCTTTTTTGCATACACACACAGACACTCACACACACATACTTCTTCCTTCCTCTCTCTTTTTTGCATGCATACAAACACACACACACACACACTTCTTCCTTCCTCTCTCTTTTTTGCATGCATACAAACACACACACACACACACACTTCTTCCTTCCTCTCTCTTTTTTGCATACACACACAGATACTCACACACACATACTTCTTCCTTCCTCTCTCTTTTTTGCATGCATACACACACACACACACTTCTTCCTTCCTCTCTCTTTTTTGCATACACACACAGACACTCACACACACATACTTCTTCCTTCCTCTCTCTTTTTTGCATGCATACAAACACACACACACACACTTCTTCCTTCCTCTCTCTTTTTTGCATACACACACAGACACTCACACACACATACTTCTTCCTTCCTCTCTCTTTTTTGCATGCATACAAACACACACACTTCTTCCTTCCTCTCTCTTTTTTGCATGCATACAAACACACACACACACACACACACTTCTTCCTTCCTCTCTCTTTTTTGTACACAGACACACATACACACACACTTCTTCCTTCCTCTCTCTTTTTTGCATACACACACACACACACAAATAGTAACAAACAATAATACCCAAACTTACCATTACATATACCAGCATGAACAGGTGGTGTGAGAACCAACACCAACACCAACACCAACACCACCACCATCGTCAGTATTACACTCCGTCCACACATGATGTCTGTAATATAACAATAACATTAACCTCTGTACACACACACACACACACACACACCCTTCTTCCTTCCTCTCTCTTTTTAGCACACACACACACACACACACACACACCCTTCTTCATTCCTCTCTCTTTTTAGCACACACACACACACACACCCTTCTTCATTCCTCTCTCTTTTTAGCACACACACACACACACCCTTCTTCATTCCTCTCTCTTTTTTGCACACACACACACACACACACACACGCATCTCCAGCCTGGTCATCATCACTAAACATCACTCAACAACGCCGGCTAGAGAGGGTACAGGAGAGAGCATGTAAAATTATACTGGGGGTCACCTACACTACATATGACCAGGCGTTAATCTCCCTCAATCTACCCTCACTGACAGAGAGATACCAACGTGACCTCCAGACTTTTGGTGACAAGTTGCTGCTACACCCCCCCCTCCCCCAGACTCCCTCTACTCCTGCCCCCCACCCCTACCCCCTCCATCTAGGGCAGCCCGTCACTATAATAAACTAAAACCCATTAAAACAAGAACAGACAGATATAAAAATAGTACCATTCCCACCATTGTAAATATAATAAATAAATAATCATCCACTCTATACATGTATCATCTTTGTATATATATTACACATCTCATCCTATTCTGTGTGTTGAGAGTGATAATAACTAGGGATAATTAGACTTGGACCAGTGAATAGGTGATGTTGTGTTGTCTGTGTGTGTGTGTGTGTGTGTTGTCTGTGTGTGTGTTACTTACCTTTCCTTTGTGACCACCAGGCCACAGATGGACTTGACCTGTCTTGGGGCCTATTCCACAATGACTTTGGTTTGTTGTGATCCTCCCCAACCAACCACACTTGTCAGTCTGAGGGCCTATTCCACAATGACTTTGGTTTGTTGTGATCCTCCCCAACCAACCACACTTGTCAGTCTTAGGGCCTATTCCACAATGACTTTGGTTTGTTGTGATCCTCCCCAACCAACCACACTTGTCAGTCTTAGGGCCTATTCCACAATGACTTTGGTTTGTTGTGATCCTCCCCAACCAACCACACTTGTCAGTCTTAGGGCCAATTCCACAATGACTTTGTTTTTTTGTAATGCTAAGCTACAATATAATTCCCATTACTTTGGTTCAGATGAATCTTCCAACTTTCAACTCAGTGCCATGCAACAGCTGTTTGGGAACAGATGACAGTGTTACCAACCATGAGGAATTTTACACAGATTTAGAGAATCTGAAATGCAAATGGGGAAAATTGCTCGTAATTTTGGTAATTTTTTGTACTTTATGAAAGTTTGTGACAGTAGTAAGGAGATAGTAGACTATTGGTATATTAGAGCACCTTGATTCCTCCATAATATGCCAAGAAACAGAACCAGGTTAACATATATGTTACTTGGAATAGTTTAGAGGAATCAATTGTTTCAGATTTAACATTACTGTACATATTTTCCCCTTAAACATTTTATTTGTACCAAATAAACTGTGATTAACTTATACAATATGTGTTTATAACATTCTAATATAAAATAAATATTACAATATCATATATATTATAATGTTTTCTACAAAATAAAAGTAAATATAAGATATGGGTATTTGTGGTAAATTATTACCTGTTGATTCATGGAATTATGGAGTAGACGGGTTGGTAACACTGAGGGATGATATCACACCAGTGTTGCCAAATGTGGGTGTGGAATAGCGGGTTGGTAACCTTGAGGGAGGATATCACACCAGTGTTGCCAAGTATGGTGAATGTTTCTTAGACATATAGAAATTATATAAAGATTGGGTAAATATTGAATGAATTACCGTTATTGCGTACGGTTTTTCTACCTTCATTACCCACTTATTTAGACCATTCTAAGACTATTTTCTTCTATGGCATTTCCTCCGCAAATGCCCCATTTCCAAGATAGGGCATATTCAAATGGGGCATTTTGAAATTAGCCTGACCTTACCTGACCTTACCTAACCTAACCTAGACCTCATCAGACTACCGGGATCTAACCTGGGCAAACTACCGGGACCTAACCTGGGCAAACTACCGGGAAATAATCGTGATAACGTACAATAAATGACTGGGGCAAAATACTGGGACCCAGCCAGATCTGGCAACACTGCTGCAAAACGGTAATTCTTTCAATAAATACCTTATCTTCTTGTTGATAATTATTTCGTCTGGTAGAAATTTCTCCATTTATTCTACTCTAGAACAATCTTTGGTAAATATTGAAAGAATTACCGTTATTGCATACGGTTTTTCTACCTTCATTACCCACTAATTTAGACCATTCTAAGACTATTTTCTTCTATGGCATTTCCTCTGCAAATGCCCCATTTCCAATATAGGGCATATTCAAATGGGGCATTTTGAAATTAGCCTGACCTTACCTAACCTAACCTAGACCGCATCAGACTACCGGGACCTAACCTGGGCAAACTACCGGGAAATAATCGTGATAGAGTACAATAAATGACTGGGGCAAAATACTGGGACCTAGCCGGATCTGGCAACACTGCTGCAAAACGGTAATTCTTTCAATAAATACCGAAGAGAAATATACAATTATCTTCAAGAGTAAACAGGGAATATTTAAGGTAAAAAGAAAAATAATCATGTTAACGCTGGGAAAATATCAAGAAGGTAAACATACAAATTACACAAAATATACAAGAGTAAACGGTAAATATTGAATGAATTACCGTTATTGCGTACGGTTTTTCTACCTTCATTACCCACTTATTTAGACCATTCTAAGAGTATTTTCTTCTATAACATTTCCTCCACAAATGCCCCATTTCCAAGATAGGGCATATTCAAACGAGGCATTTTGAAATTAGCCTGACCTTACCTCACCTAACCTAGACCACAGCAGACTACCGGGACCTAACCTGGGCAAACTACCGGGAAATAACCATAGTAAAGTACAGGAAATGACCGGGGCAAAATACTGGGACCCAGCCGGATCTGGCAACACTGCTACAAAATGGTAATTCTTTCAATAAATACCCAAAACGGTCATTCTTTCAATAAATACCTAAATGAGTGAGTAAAGCCAGAAATATTATAATACCATCCGGCAATATAGTAGATATTTACCATTACTTGTCACTATATAAGGTTTAAAATGAGTGTGGTTACCTTGTCACACCCTCTCAATGTAATGTTACTTAAATTACTCAGTTGTGTGTTACTATATAAGGTTTAAAATGAATGTGGTTACCTCCTTGTCACACTCCCTCAATGTAATGTTACTTAAATTATGTGTCACAATATAACACCATTAACTATTATTATATACCATGGTTACCTTCTTGTCACACCCCGTCAATGTAATGTTACTTAAATTACTTAGTTACGTGTCACTATATAAGTTTAAAAACGAGTGTGGTTACCTCTGCTAAATTGAGTCTGCTTGTTATTCCCTTATCTATTTGTCCTTGCTCTTGCTCTTGCTGTTACAGGTACCCCGGGTGTTTATTCCAGGGTTGGCCTTTGTATCGGTAGCTCCTGTAAATAGAAATCGGAAAAAAAACAATACCACGCATGTCTATTCACTTTCTACATCTTGCATACCACATTTTCTCCAAGAATTCTTTCACAGCACCAATCATTTCATCTGTGGTCTGCTCACACAGACCTAACAGTAATATCATCCATTCTCTCCCTGTTAATTCCATTCCATCATATTCCATTTCAGTCAGGATGATCTGCATCATCTCTGTTCTGTCTCTCTCATACTTCTCACATCCCAGCATCACATGTTCTACCGTTTCATCCTCTCCTGTGTCACACATCTGGCATACCTTGCTTCGGGATTCAGACCATCTATAACTTCTTGCATTCACCTCCATACATTGTGCTCTGGCTCGAAAGAGTAGATCACCACCCAGACTTCCCTCATACCACTTCACATACTCTGGACATTCTTTCTCCTTATACCATACAAGAGTTTCCTTTTGTTCCATATAATTTTTCCACTTTCTTAACCCCAGGCATTTCACTTCTTTGTCAATCTCACTTTTCCACTTTCTTGCATCCCAGTCTAGCCCCTCTCTATTCCTGCTCATTATTTTCCACTCATGCATAATTCCTCTAACTACCATACCATTCATATATACCATTCTCTCACACTTCTTTCCCCATTTGCCGTTTCTAATGTTCCACATATAAACCTTTCTTGCCAGTCTTGTATCCTCCATTCGTTCCAGTCTTACTTTGTATCTAAGGGTTGCTTTCACCAGTCTTTCTCTGAATGTACTCCATCCCATATCACCTCTCAAAGCTGCTATCGCTGCATACCTTGGTGCATTCAGTGCCATTCTCGCTACTCAGTTCTGTCCCACCTCTAACTTGTCTATCTCGCTCTCCTTCCATGCAATAACTTCCATGCCATACATAATGCTCGGGACAGCCACACTCTTCCATACTTCTCTCACCACATCATACTTGCTTGCTCTCAGCCTCGCTGCACTTGCCAGTCGTCCAACCCATTGGTTCGTCAAGCTAATCTTTTCATTCTTGGTCTTTTCACTTCCACTTGGACTCAGCCATACCCCTAAGTACTTATATTCATCAGTCTGTTTCAGAACATTCTCTCCCACTCTCCATGTGTGTTCTCTCTCATCATCTGTTCTATTCACAATCATTACTTGGCTTTTCTCATTACTAAATTTCACACCAAAATCTCTCCCATACCCACCTACAACATCCAAAATCCTTTGAAGTTCCTCTGCTGTTTCACTCATAACTATCACATCATCTGCATACAGTAACATACATATCTTGTCATCTCCAACCCTTACTCCTGCATTCATTCCTCTTGTTCTCATGGCTAGTTCTTCTGTGTATAAGCTAAATAGGGTTGGAGAAAGTATACATCCTTGCCTAACTCCTCTCTCACTTCTTACCCATTCTGTTTCTAGATCTCCCAGCCTGTACATTGCTCTTGTGTTCTCATACATACTTCTCACAATATTTACTAATTTATCACTCACACCTATCTTTTCTAAGACTCTACATAGCATCTTCCTATCAACCCTGTCATAAGCTTTCTCTATATCTAAGAAACATAGGTATAGCTTACATCCATCCTTTTTCTTTCTTTCAATCAGTTCATTCACCACAAACATATTATCTTCTGCTCTCCTATCTTTACGGAAGCCATTTTGCTCTTCACCCAGCACACTGAATCTCTCAATCCATCTGCACAATCTTTCATTCAATACTGCACTGAAAATCTTTCCCAGTGTGTTCAGTAGGGCTATTGGCCTGTAGTTTCTAAGCTCATTCTTACTCTTACAGCCTCCCTTATGCAGCAACGTCACTCTACATTCATTCCATCTCTTGGGTACTCTCTCTTTCCACACTTTGTTAAACAACTCAGTCATCTTTTCAACCATAACCTCACCTCCATTCTTGTACATTTCATACGGAATATCATCTGGTCCTGCGGCCTTACAATTTTTCTGCCTTTTCACACATCTTTCAACTTCTTCTCTGCTAATTCTTACATTCAGTTCCTCTGCATCCTTCCATTCCAGTGTTACATTCTCTCCTCTTACATCAGCCACCTCACCTACACCTCCAATATTCTCCCAGAACTCTTTTATGGCCTTCCTCATTTCTTCTTTGTCATTTATACATACACCATTTACCTTGAGACTGTCTACACTTTGAGTACTAGACATTCCCTCCCCTCTCATAAATCGGTACCATTCACGCCCACCTTCCAACCCCTTTTCTTTTAGGTTCTGATCTCCTTTCACATTTTACCTTTTCATCTCTAATCTTGCGCTTAGCAACTCTCTGCTGCTTAACATATGCTGTCCATGCATTCAGGTACTCATTCTCAGCTTCGTCACTTTCATGCCTTTTCTTTCTCAGCTGCCTACATGTTCTATTTAGTCTTTTTCGTTCTTTCCTTGCATTCTTAATCTCTTCATTCCACCATGGCTTACGTTCTCTCTTTCTTCCATTTACTTTTACAAAACCTATCTGGCTAACTGCTGCATTTTTCACATTTTCTACAAAATTTTCATTCACCTCGTTCACATCATGTAGACTTCCATTGCTCCAACTTCTTTCACTCAGGTCAACCTGGAAATCTTCCCAATTTACATCCCTCAACTTCCATTTTCTTTTTCTCTCCTTCACTCTTTTTTCCTTTCTCCCCTGCAACATACATTCTACCACCAGCATATTATGATCAGACACAACATCTATCATCCTGTCTTCATCTATCAACATGCGAGTTACAATTTCTCTCATTCTACCATTTGCTAACATATAGTCAATTGCAGATTCTTGGTTCCTTGCACTCCACGTCACACGTCCCTCTGATAGGGTTTCATTCAGGTTCTCCATATCCATGTCATTTACAAACTCAACAAGCATTTCACCATTCCTGTTCATTTGTTCTCCTAATAAACCAATATGTCCATTCATGTCTCCCATAACAATCACTCTTTCATTTGCATACTCTCTTACAATCTTCTTCAATATACTGTACTTTTCACCATTCTCTCTCCTTGCTCTCTCACCTTCCACAGTCATGTATACTACTACCATTATAACTCTTTCAGGCCTTCGCTGATTATTCATGCATTCAACTCTTACAGCTAACACGTCCTCACTACTTCCACTGCTTCCAACTTCTAGTTCTTCAACTTTCAGATTCCTTTCTTTCCTGTGGAGGAAGGCTACGCCTCCTCCTAGTTTTTCTTGCTTTTTCCGTCCTTTTCCAATCATCACATACTCATTTCCCTCCATTCGTACCTCATCTCTCAAGTGTGTCTCAGTCAGGCCCACAACATCAAAAATCCACTCATTCAGTTCTTTGCATATATCCTCATATTTTCCAATTCCCCATCCTCTAACATTCATACATCCAATTTTCATGCATTTACTCGCCTGGTTGGTGTCTACTCCTCTCCTTTCCACATCTATGCATCTAGGTCGTCAAACATTCGTGATCGGGGACAGCGACCTCTCCCTCACCCACTCACACAGCCCTGCCTCGTTCAAGTGTACTCCATCCGTCGCAAACAGTCTGTCCTCTCGTAACACTCCATCCATGTCAATGAAGCTGACGTTACCATTCTTCTCCTGCCTCCAGGTGATCTTCAGCTTCATCAGTTCATCATATATCTTCTTATTTATTCTCTTTCTCACACGTTCATCCCGTGGTCTCCTCATCATTCCCACTACCCCAACACTCATATTCTTTCCTTCCACTGCCTTCACTGCTTCTACCACCTCCTTCACAGTCTCTTCTTCTCTAACTTCTTCCAGATCATTTCCCCCACCTTGCACAATCAGCATGCCATCTTTCATTAGTCTAGCTTCCTCCTTCACTCTCTTGCTCACCTGATGCACTCTTGCTCCACTCATACAAATCCGTCCGCTTCCTTCTGCATTCATCTTCACATGTAACTCTATATTCCTCACCATACTGTCTCCGATTATTTTAATAGGGGCCTTCCTCATCATTTTCTGTCTGAGTACAGGTGGTCTTGGCCTGGGCTGGTCCACCTGTGTGGTCGTCTCTTCTACAATTTCCACTTCATTTACCCTTTATTCTTCTGTAATCTCCTCCGTCTGTACCCTCTGTTCTTCTATACCTTCCTCCACTGTCTGCACACTCCGGTCCCTTGTATCTTCCTTCACTGTCTGTACACTCTTCTCCCCTCGTTCCTCAGTCTCACTTTTCCATTCATTCTTCGTTCGCTCTAGGCACGGATCACATAGATATACCACATTCTTCAGAGATAGCAGTCTTGTTTTTGTGGTGACCCCCACACAAGACATGTGGAACCATCTCTCACACCTCTCACACGCCAAACCACCACTTCTATTCGTCACCCCAACCTCACACACACCACAATTACTCACAGCAGACGCCATCGATAATATATATACAATACTTGCAATCAAATCACACAGAAAAGGGAAGGAAGGGATACACACGTTGTCTTCACGCTGCTGCTGATCCATGATGATGATGATGACTGAGAGTCACCCGCGTTCGGGTGTAGCCTTTGCAACGGCGCTCTCTCACTGTCTTCCTCTGCAGACTCTGCAGAGAGAAAACAAAAAACAGCACCAAAGAATACATGTATACACATCATACTTTCATCCTCTATATCCTATACAACCTGCTCGTCCCTATATACTCATTTTCTCTTCAACCATATATACCCTTTCCAGAAATTCTTTCACACTCTATTATCACTGGACTGTACAGCTCTCGTTCACTAAGACCTAGCAGCACTTTGGCTGCCACTGTCGCTTCCACCATCTCCCTCCATTTTCTCACTCCTAGTTCACTAATTACCACATTCAGCATGGTAGCCCTCTCTCGTTCATACTTATCACATACCATCAACACATGTTCTACTGTCTCATCTTCCCCACTCTCACACATCCCACACACCTTACTACCTTCATTACTCCATCTATATATTCTGTCATTCACCTCCAGTGACTTCGTTCTTGCCTTAAACATCAGCTCACTTCCCCAGCTACCATCATAGAACACTTCACTCCTTGGTATGTCCTTAGAGGAGTACCAATCTAGCGTGCTCTTCTGACTTATGCCTCTCATCCATTCATCTCTGCCTATTTCTTGTATCCGTCTCTTAATCTCATTCATCCATTTCTCATCACTCCATCTGCCCCTTTCATCTAGCACTGGGTACTGCATTCCACACTTTTCCATTCTCTTATCACACATCCTTCTCCACTTGGTGTACCGTCCTGTCCATTTATACACTCTTCGAGCCCATCTGTCTTCATTCATTCCCTCTAGTCTAACCTTATATCTCAACACTCCTTTGGCTATCCTCTCCTCAAACGTACTCCATCCAGCGTCACCTCTTATTGCTTCCACACCTACATACTTGTTTGCATCTAATGCTGTTCTTCCTATCCTATTCTGTACTATTTCCAGTCTGTTCAAGTCATTCACTGTCCATGTCATAGTCTCCAGTCCATACATGAGTCCAGGTACAGCCATACCTTTCCATACACCACACACTACCTCATACTTATTGGCTCTACACCATGCCACACTTCCTAGACTTCCTACCCACTGGTTTGCTCTTGATAACCTATCAGTCTTTGTCCTATCACACCCTTTCTCATCCACAATTATTCCTAAGTATCTATACTCTTGTGCCCTTTCAATCACATTTTCACCCAGTCTCCACGTTCTACCTATATCCCGGTCATCCCCATTCACTACCAATACTTTGCTCTTATCACTCTCAAACTTGACATTAAAATCATTCCCATACTCTGTAACTACATCAAGTATTCTCTGCAGTGTCTCACCTGTCTCACTCAGAATCACCACATCATCTGCATACAACAAAATACTCAGTACATACTCCCCTACCTGAATCCCTAAACCTTCCTTCCTCACTCGTGCAGCTAGTTCCTTTGTATACTGTTACGGACGGAGGGTAGAGATACGGTACAGTAATAGTCACTAGACTAGACTTACCCCAAAGTTAGCTATCATCAGAATAAAATAGCACTGGGTGGCAGGTATCTGACTATTAAAGTTATGAATTATTTGTAAAAGTACAAACCCAGCCTATATGAAAGAATGCTAACACAACCCAAAGAGACCGTCCATACATATAACCAGGTTCGGATACAATGAATAAAAGATGATAGAGAAACTACTCTGATTTTCTATAATATATATTAACAATAAGAACAAACACAAAGACAAACAATAAACACTGAAAGAATTAGTAAATGAAATAAGGATTCCCAACTATGACAGAACGTGAGACAGAGTTCCCAGAATATATAATGCACTTGCAATAATCACTCAATAACTCACTACCACTGTGCCATCACTTCAATAACACAAGGCTTTAGGCACACGTAAGAACAGAATTAATCTATCAATAATAATAGTAAGTTAGCACTTCACTGGCACATATAATAAATACACATCAATGCATCACAACACACATGTAATAATAGTAATAATAGTTAATTTGAGTTAATATGAGAGTGACCCTATGTTACTGTGAGAAGAATATAGAAGTAAACACAGAATTATACTTATCAAACGTTGCGAGTCTCCATCCGAATCTCACCACACTCACTCACTTACAAAACCCAAACTGAGTTGACCCTGTCCCACTGGTAACTGAGCTCTACTGGCTTAACCCCTCGCCTTATATTCTATTAACTAAACAAAGGGTATACTGTTAGCATCACAAAGACAAGCAAGCGCATCTCCGAATTGTTCCTTTAACACTGACTTAAGCACACATCACTCATACGTTCCCTCCCAAGAAACTATTGGGAGTCAGTAGGAACGGAGACGGACAGTTTATCACATATCCAGCCGTCGAGAGGGGGAGATAAGGTGTACGAATCCAGCGAATCTAGCTGGTCAAGGCACGCTCACCCTTCTGACAAGAATACTTAAAGAAAATGGAATAATTAAATAATCTAGCTTCGCACACATTAGATAAGATAGCGTCGCACACAACAGATCCGGGTGCGAGTTTGTACTACCCTCTCACTCCTTCTCTCACAGTCACTGTCAAAAATGGATAGCAAAACTAACAAATTAATAATTATTCAGGCACGCGTAACAATACAGACCAAACAACAATGGTGAAAGTACACATCCTTGCCTCACACCTCTCTTACTCTCCACCCACCCTGTCTCTAAATTGCCCATACTGTACACTGCCCTGGTTTCCTTTTACATACTCATTATAATATTCATTACCTTGCTACTAACTCCCACTCTCTCCAAGACCTTGCCTAGCTTATACCTGTTAACTCTGTCATACCCCTTCTCAATGTCTAGAAATGCTAAGTAAACTTTCCTGTTATCTTTCACCATTTTTTCAATAACTTCTCTCACTACGAACAAATTATCCTCCCCTCTCCTATCTGTCCTAAAACCATTCTGTTCCTCTCCCATCACTTTATACCTCTCCACACTCTCTTTCAACCTTTCATTCAGGATGCCACAAAACACCTTTGATACTGTATCTGTTAGAGCTATAGGCCTATAGTTCCTAAGCTCCCTCTTACTCTTGTGTCCTCCCTTATGCAACACAGTCACTCTACTCTCATTCCACTTACTTGGCACTTTTTCCTCTACCCAGATTGCTCTGAATAAAGAGTAAAGGCCTTCTAATACTCCTTCCCCTCCTTTGTAGAACTCATACGGAACCCCATCCCTGCCTGCTGCTTTACCTGCTTTCAGTTTCCCTACATACTTCCTAATCTCACCTCTACTTATTTCATCATTCATATCCTCCTCTATTCTTGTTTCCAATTCAAACCTCACATCACTCCTGTCTTCTGCCTCATTCACACCACCTATTTCCTCCCAGAATTCCTTTATAGCATTCACCTTGTCCCTTGTGTCCCTCACTATGTTTCCTCCAACCACTAATTCATCCACTATGATTCTCTCCTTCTGCTTCTCACCCCTTAAGAAGTCATACCACTCTTTACCACCTTCCTCTCCCTTGGCACGCAAACTCTCTACCACTTTCTTGTCATCCACAACTCTGGCTTTCCTGATCAGTTTTTTTTACCTCCTACTGTCTACGTTCATACTCCTTCCATGCCTCCTCATATGCTATTCTGTCTTCCTCACTATTGCCTACATTTTTCCTTAGTCTTCTACACTTCCTATTACTCTCCTTCCTCTTCTTCCTCGCATTCTCAATATTTTCATTCCACCAGCTCTTCATCAATCTTCTTTTATTGCTATTCCTCACCCTTCCTATCCTTCTCTCACCCACCTCTGTCACTTTCCTAATCAGGGAATAATTCAGTTCATCCACTCCTCCATCCATAGTCCATTCCATACTCCTCAAATCACACTTATACAAGTCCCATCTTGCTTCTCGTATTCTCCATTTCTGCACTCCTTTTACTACATTCTTAGCTACTTTTCTCACACAGTCATATTCTAATACTATCATGTTATGGTCACTCATCAAATCTATCCTCCTCTCCTCATCAACCCACATATACTGTACCCTCCTCCTGGCTCTTTCATTCACTAGCATATAATCAATCACAGATTCACTCCCTAACCTGGACCATGTCGCACGTCCCTCACCTATTGTCACATTCAAGTTCTCTAGACCATACTCTTCCGTGAAATTCAGCAAAAGTTCCCCATTTCCATTCACTTCCTCTCCTAAAATTCCTATATGTCCATTCATATCACCCATCACAATAGTCTCTCTTTGTCTATTTTCCGCAATCAACCTACCTATTATCATGTATTTTCTTTCATTATCTCGTCTCGCTCCTGGACCCTCTACAGTCATATAGCACACAATCAACAGGATCCTTTCATACTTCCCTTCCATCTTTACATTAAGGTACACAGCCATGATGTCCTCACTCATTTCACATTCACCTGTTTTCACTTCCTCTATGTCCACGTCTATGTCATGTCTAACTAATAATCCAACACCTCCACCCTTCTTCTTCCATTTACTCCGTCCCTGCCCAATCATACTGTACATATCACTGCTCATCTTCACTCTCTCACGTAACTGTGTCTCTGTCACACCTACTATATCTAGATTCCATTCAGACAATTCATCGCTCATATCTTCCAATTTTCCAACACCCCATCCACGCACCCTATTCGTATTCTCTTCATTCCTTCTTTCACACAGTGCCGTCAGTTCTCCACTCTAGCTTTCTGTCTGTCTGCTGACTTCCTAAACTCTCTGTAGTTGCTCAGATGCCCTGATCCACTCCAGCAACCTTCTGCCCTGTCTCCTGTTTCCCTCCATTCCTAGGTGGACTCTGTCTCTCCCAAAATCGTCCCCAGTGAGTTCAGGGTCCATGTTAATAAATCTGACACCGACGTCATCATCCTTTATCATCTTTACTTTCATTTTATTTATTTCCTTCTGTACCTGTCTGTTTACTTCCTTCCTTCTCTGCTCATACCACATGTCTTCACGTGGCCTCCTCATCACCCCTACCACTGCCTCTCTCACATTCTTCTTGTTCTTTTTCATTTCCTTCACCCCCTCTACTATCTCATTCACTGTGTCGTGAATCCTGCCCTTCTCCAGACCATTACCACCTCCCTGTATCACAATCACTCCCTCATCTATTGCCTCTGCTTGTTCCTTGGCTATTTCTATTACTCTGGCCATGTCCCTTCCCGGTAGGCTTATGGTGTCACTACCCTCTCCATCTAGGCCGATGAAACTCTTTATATTCTTTGTCATACTGTCCCCTACTATCACTCTAGGGAACATCCTCCTCTCAACACTCTTCTTTCCTTCTATAACTTTCATTGTCTCCCTCATCTGTCATGTCCTGTTCTTTTTTTCCCTGTAATACAACGTCATTCCCCCCCGGTGAGGTGTTCTTTGCTTTGTTTCTACTAGACAGCACGCCCCTCACCGTGTCTATGTATTCTATCATCCTCCCTACCTCATCTCTCATACTCATTAGTTCCTTTTTTAGATCCCTGACTTCCAATGTGAGGGCAACATTTTCACTCTTCATCTTACATATCTGGCATTCCCATTCACCCTCATTTGTAAACCTATTTTCATACCCACATCGTTCACACGTCATGTAAATACTCTGTGCCTCTACTGTCGCTATTTCTGCCACTCCTCACTCTCACAGAAACGGATGCAAAAGTCTAGACAATATAATAAATATAGTATAGTGCAATACAGTGCTGAGAAAGGGGCACTAAAAGACGTGTGGTCAGGGTTAATTGAGATGAGGTTGGAGCAGGTGAGGTAAGGGCAATATTAGAGGCTTAGTCGGGTCAGGTCAGGTAATCGCTTATCACGGGAGAGCAGCAGCACGCGTCAATACTCCACCGTCGCAGTCGCCATGTGATTGACATTTTCCCTCTTGCAGTGTTGCCAGACAAAAAAGAATCTGTAGAAATCTGCTGTCGCCTATATACAAGTATTAACTCTAAAGAAAACTCGCAGGTCAACTGCTACTCACACACACGTCACGACTTCCGAACTGGTACCCAGCCACAGATGGAGGGAAGTGAGGGTAATTCCCAAATACTGCAGCTGTTATGGTACCAGCGAGGGTGTTTTACGATGTTCGGTGGCCTTATAGTTAGTGCCTCAAACTCAAATCGGAAGAGTAAATATTCTCAGGCCCTCACCTGAGAGGGTCGATCTCCCGACCTCTAGGTTATGTGCTTTAGATCTCGAGCTTCGACTCATGTGGGATGGAGATTGTGGATTGGGAGTGTACGTTGTTACGGAACGGATATAATATAAATGTGAAAACAGGTAGTCACGATGTTAGTGAAGATGCTATCTTCACTTGGGGTTAATGGCAAGTCAGTTTGATGGTCTGCTGGTCTAGTTCTTTTATTAATGTCTCTCCTTTATTTCTTCAGGTTACATTGCATATAAATAATAAACAATATATAATTTCTTCAGGTTTTACATTGCATATAAGGTTTTATAGGTAACCTGGAAGGCAATACTCTGGAATATGATCATGTTAACTGTTGTTTCCAGTAGCTTCTACACAATTCCAATCACATAACAACGTGTAATAACGTAATTTTGTTTATTTGAGGCTGACGTTCTTTTATAAGCCCACCTCTGTTCACCCATATAATACATGGGTTTTTATGTTTGGGAGGGTTACTTGAATTGTTATTAAATCATCCCACAGCTGGACACCAGTATAAAAACCAAGTTTTGACTCGGGGTTCTGCCCGAGAATTTCACTCTTCCCTCTCAACAGTGTGACCCAGAAAAAAAAAAAGATAAATAAAATGTCAATTAGCCAGGGACAAGGACTCATCCCTCTGATACCAAAAAAAATTCACTCACGAAGAGGAATGCCGTCCATTTTAGCAAAGAGCGATAGATTTGTTGCCACCACTCGGTCACCTTGACGAGAGGACAATTATAAACAGATGCCTATTTTTATAAGTATGGTGAACTTGTACAAGACCCTTCTAACAACAACATGTAACATAAACACAGACGCCACCAGACAATAACAAACATAAGAGGGTCCAACCTCCTTACACATCTTACCTCCAATTTCTCACTGTCATCTCTAAACTCAAGAGAGAGAGGGAGAGAAAGGAGGAGAGAGAGAGAGAGGGAGAGAAAGCAAGAGAGAGAGAGAGAGAGGAGAATTGGGTGGAGCTTAAACAACTCCACCCCTTTTCAAAAGTACCAGGAACTCCCAATAGAGAATGTATATAAGCAGTGTAGTTTAACTAATATGTAGGATTCCTACTCTGACTCTCTATGGGCTATAAACTGTCTCCATAAGAGAGAGACACAGGCATATCAGACAAGGCATCAAATATAATTCCCTGTATAGAGATAAGTATGTATAAATAAATTAAGCCTAAAGAAACTTGTGAAGTCACTTACCTAAGAACACCACGACGCCGAGCTCGCTACCTAATACCACAACAACCACAACAACAACAACAACTACTACGACTACAACTCCAGACTAAGGTACTGTATCAGATCCTAAACGAGTTAAAGCCTTAGAGGACTGGTACATTTTGATGGCAGCGGTGTTTTTGCAACAAAGCAAATTGCAAGGTAAAGACTTCACGGGAGTACAGTGACTAACATAGTTCAAGGACAAGTTGAAGGAATCTGCTTGTAAATTCTCTCAAGTAATTTCTTCAGTGGGTAATCTTACGACCTCTAACGAGGGAGATAAACCACAAATTCTTCACCTACAAGAGGCACCTGCTTCAACATAACTGCAACTGACCTACAGAGAACCTATTCTTCACAACAAACAATCATCACTTCATCACTACGGCGATCCTGTTACGTAAATGCTTTCGTAAGGACAACGCCATCACTACATCACCTCCACGCTGACGCCTCCTTATACGTAAATTCTCTCGTAAAAGGCAAGTCAACGTTCATCATCTTCACTCCAATTACGACTGTTAGTGTGTTAGTGTGCGAGCTAACTAATCATCGCTTCGTCACTTCACGGTCGTCGCCCCTTCACCACATCGTCGCCTCGTCAGGCAACGCCCCAACAAAACTACCACTCGTCGTCATCGTCGTTGCAACTACAGTCAACTAAAGTAGGTACACATTACATGTTACATTACATTATTTTTCACTTGTCCACGAACATGTTAGAAGATAGGTTCCTCAATAACAGCCCAGACAATAGAAAACAAGTGCCACATTAAAACAAAAGTAAAGATATTATCCCCCATTAATCCAAAGGTATCATAACTAACTTCGAATATCCCTGATAATGATTCACTAGCCTCCAAGCTAGATTCCTCTACCTCCCTAAGTTTTGTTTGTGGTTCCAACACATTCGAGTACATTCCTTTGTTTCTCCAAACCTTACCCCCATTAAAGCCTCTATCTGGTATAGTATATTAACCTGTATTTTCTCCAACAATGGCTACTCCTCCACAATCTCCGACTGTCTCTGCTCTTCTAACAACTTCTTCTAACCCCACTACCTCTACTATGCAAGCAATGAGAATTTTACCCACCCACAATTATTCAAAGTACTATACGGGAGATAATCCACGATATGGGATTCATCTCTTCTTGCGTAATTTGGAGGATGTGTTTTACCAAGCAAATATAGAACAGGACGCACATAAGATAAAATTCGTGAGAGAGCATATTGCACCAGATAGTCCAGCCAGTTATATATTAACTACAAATGTTTTTTCTAATCCACAGAATTTAACGTCATATGCTACATTCAGACAGTCACTTATTGATGTTTTTGGGGATGGTAAACTACATCATTCATTATCATGGGTTCAGAGAATAATTAAAACTAAGGCAGACAACATAAATACAAGTGAACCAGCAAAAGCACTTGCACTATCAGGGTCTCTAGCTTTAAATTCGAAGGAATCTCGTATCATACATCGTGAATTACAGATTACTCAATCCAAGGGTACGAAGATTTTTAATTTTGATGCCACACCTACTCAAGGGGAATCACAGGGGAAACGTTGCAAACACTGTAACGAAAGTAATCATAAATACAGTCATTTACATGAGTCAAAGTTGCATTCCTTAGATGGATGCATGATCCTTAACAGAATGAAACGGGACTGGCACAGTCGAAACATGATGCATGAAACGAGACCGCCACAATATTAAAGCGTCCCGAAAATATAACTGTAGGCCCTGTCGTCGCATTTACCAATAATATACTATAATTCCCTGTCCTAGTATCACATAGTAACACCCCCTTAATTTAATGATAGACACAGGCGCCGCAGTTTCCTTGTTATCGGATAATTCCTTTAACAAATTGAGCAAATTAGGTCCCCAGCGGCATTTATAAACCAAGATTGAACAGGTGACATAGAATTGTCAACCATGACAGGCAATAAATTACAGGTCTTAGGGAAACTAACCCTTCCTGTACGGTTAGCCAAGGGAACTAACCATATTCATAATGAATTTTATATAATACGAAATTATAAACTAGGTTTATCATACCTTATCAAACAAACCATGATAATAACTACTAAAACATAAAATAATACATTTTGGGAATTAATGTATTCCAATACGTATTGAAAATGGAGGAAATAACCCCATTATCATAAAAGCCACTGCTGCATATAATATTATATTAACTCCAAATTTCGTCCATAAATTGAAGGTACATCTTCCATCTCATGTACAGCCACATACTACCGTTCTATCCTTAATAGAACTAGTAAAATAATATATAACCAGAGATTAATTTACTTAACTAATGTAAACAGTGAAAATGTCACTGATATTAATAAACCATCTACCAATATTCATGTAAAGAAAGGAACATCTCTATGTGATCTGTACAGAGGGAACTTACACCAATACCACAAGGAAATATTGTATCGGTTCTTACCGAAGGATAAATAGATAGTCACGTAAGGGAGCAACTTAGAAATTTTGTCAGTGGACGCGATTTTCCACTTTATCGTGATAATCTTATCACTATACTAGCCACATATTGAAATGCGATTGCCCTACCTGGTGAATTATTAGGAAAAATATACCATTACTCTAACATCTCCTTAACCCATTTACTCGAGCATATAGACTACCGTACCACATAGTACGCAGAATGTTGTAAACGAAATATTAAATGAAATGATGGATGAAGGCATTATTAAGAATTCTAACTCCCATTTTAACAGCCCAATGTTTTTGGTTTCAAGAAACAAATAATGGTGATTTTAGGCCAGTCATTGATTGCAGAAAAATAAATAATGCTACACTTAAAAATAAATATTCCCTCCCTCCTTTAAGATGTTTTGTCTAACATTGGTGAAACAAAATCTATGATATTCTCCACATTACACTTGGTCAGTGGAAACTGGCAAGTAACATTAGATGATAAAAGTCAACCCATTACGACATTTAATAATTCCCATGGTTATTATGAATACATTCGTAGACCATTTGGTTTATGTAATGCTTCATCCACATTTCAGCATATGATCAATTTTCGTATTGGTTTTATTAATAACGTAGTCATCGCTAATCTCAACGATTTGTTTATTTTCATACTAAGTAACTATAAAGAAGGTTATACAGAGATTACATTAGGTAGGTCTCAAACTTTAAATGTCTATATCTCATTTTCTTACCAGGAACTTATCATTTTAGGTTATCCTTTTAACCGCCCCTGTGCTCCATACACAATCTGATAAAATACGAGCAATGAGAGTATTCACTATTCTAAATAAATGTTACTAACATAAAATCATTCTTGGTCTTATGTTCTCATATAGAATCCTTGTAAAAGTATTTTCCCAAGTAACTAAACACCTAAATAATCCCCTCGAGAAAGATACAAATTTTGTATGGATGCCAGAAAAACAGCTAAGCTTTGAATTATTAAAGGTTAATTAATGTAAGCTTCAATTCTTACGTTCCCAAATATTCATTGTCTTTTATCAAGTGTACAGATGCTTCTTCAGTAGGCTAAGGCGCTGTACTTATGTAAGAGATAGCTATGGGTCTATGTCAGGTATGTACTTATGCTTAGAGAATATTAAGTACGCAGATTACTCGTTACTCTGTAACAAAACAGGAAACTTAAGCAATATTATGGGCACTTCGTACTTTTAGAGAAATCGTATTAGGCTATCCTTTACATGTTTTCGCGAATTATCAAACGATCCTTGGCTTACTATAACCTCAAACCCTAACGGAAAATTAGCCAGATAATGTCTAACAATTCAGGAATTTCTCCCGCATATTGATGTTAACTATCTTTTAGGACGATTAAATAAAGTAGTAGATCCCTTAAACAGTCATCTTGTCCTTTTAGTTCCGAGGACACCCATGGACTTTAACCTTAATGCGGTTCGTAAACATTAGCAAACAATTCTATGATGAATGAAATAAAATATTCATTAAAAACTGAGGATGAAAATAATGGCCCAGAAGTACCCAGTCACTTAAATATATTTTCCCTTCATGACGATATTATTTACAGAAAACTTAGGAAAAGTGACGTAAAAAACCAATCAAATAGTGATACAACAAATAATGATTCCCTCAGTATTAATTACCCTTATATCATAATACAGCAGCAAGGCATCCTGGGAGAGATAGGTACCTGACCACTCTCCATACAATACACCATTAGCATAAACTAAGGGTAGATGATGAAACACATATATCGCTCAGTGCAAAGCATGCAATGCAAATAAAGGCCATACATTTGGACCTGTTCCATGACGGGAATCCCTAATCCTGGACGAATCATGGAACGTAGTAGGAATACATCTACTTTCCTTACCAATTCCGAATCAGGACGCAAATAAGTTATTACCAATGGTTAACCATTTTCAAGATATTTGGTGGCGGCACCACTACGATAAAAACCGCAAAGGTAAGTGCACATATATATAAAAACCAACTTCATATGACCATATACATGTCTCTATATTATAAAAGGTATCTGATTTCTACGACATTAAGCAAACGTTTGTATTACCATATCTCCCAGCATTTAATGGGTTAACAAAACGGCAGCACCGTAAAATACTAGAAGTACTTCGTGGCACAGAAACAAGGAAAATCCCTCCATATGGGAAGACTGCATCGATATGACGGTCAATAACGCTACAAAATACGGAAATAAAGGAAAAAAACTCCACATGAAATACTATATGGCGTATGGATACGTCTTTCATATGATATAAAATTGCCACACGGAATCCATGTTACAATGTGGACAACTACGCTGAACGACAGTGAGTTGCATTTCAACAATTTCATCATGATGTATAAAACGATCTACAGGCTTGCATGGATAATGCGTGATCGCCAACATAACAAAACAAATTATGAGCTTGCATGGATATAATGCATGATCGCCAACATAACAAACTAATTATGAGCTTGCATGGATATAATGCATGATCGCCGACATAACAAAACAAATTATGAGCTTGCATGGAATTATTGCGTAATCGCCAACATAATAAAGCACATAACTCAATATGTTCACTCCAGGTGATAACGGGTACCCGATCGAATCTTCACACTTCTTTAGTAGGTAATAAACCTATAATAAAGTATAATTTTACCAGGCAGTTGATATTGTTTATGTAAAGAGAATAAAGATATTGGTAAAAAGTGCGCAAAAACCCAACATCCACAATGAAACCAATCAATATCTCTTGAACAGTAACAATTCCTCTTCCTAGTAATTTTATCCCTACTATTGATGATAATAATATAAACAATTATAAACAAAAACTCCGATCGGTTTCCAATGATATATAATAATTTTTCTTACGGATGTGGCCCACATCAACCTATATAACGGTTTTCGTGTCTATACTCGCGGCGGCTACAAGCTCCGACGAAGTGCATCAAGCGGATAAAGATGACGTCTACATTCCGAGAGCTCTCGTTTCCAATTTTATCAAACAGTTGAAAAGAAATAAGGAAATAATAAAATATTGGGGACGAACGATATTATCATTAATTTTTTATAAGGTATCTGACTTATTACATAAATTTTCTGCCATTGAGCAGTGGGTACAGATAAGGTATTTAATGATACACTAGTTTTGTTTGACAGGTATCACACAAATGAATTTCCCAATTTAAATGTATTATATTCTAAGGTGTCCTTTCACCATTGGGCGCCCTAGGAAGGAATTCAGCGACTCAGGTAATATTGCTCGCTTATTATACAAAAATATAATGGCTTAGAGCCATCATCACAGCCCAAAGTGTGATTGGGATATTTTAAGTGGAATTTCATCAACACTATTTGGTAATACTTAGATAGTTGTATACTAGCATTATCCCATAAATAAAAAGGTTGCGGGACAAGCCGTTGCAAATCAAGATAAGATAAAGTAACAGGTATATACTGTATTAGAGTGCAAATCATTGCACAGAAATTAAATACGATTTATATAACTTTACATGATCAACGAATGAAAAGAACTACATATATGGAATAATCATATCATATTTTAGGCTTCTATTTATTTCTGTGAATTAGCAGGAAATGAATTGCAGGTGAGGAACAGAGAGAAATGACAACCATTTATTTATTAAAAGAGTATTTACTGCGACTAAGGTAAGATCAACTCACAATTATTACCACTCCAACAGCTACGAAATGTAATGGTATAATCAATGATGAAATACCATCTTACTTATTATCTTCATACACCTACTTGGTATATTATTATACATTCATGCGTAGTATATTACTACAAGATCATAATCCCATTATTATTCACATAAAAGATAAAATGTTTTTCCAAGCTACGTACTTCACCAATTCCCTATGAAAATGGAACTAATCCTTTCACATTCGATTTTCATCCAATAAGTATTATACTTAGTGATGATGTCATCAGTGACACACAACACTTCAAGTGCCATGTTGCATATCTTCATATATGTTTGTCTTGCATATTTCTTTGCATTTAAGTTGCATATAAGTCTCCAAAGGATGCAAAATCTCCACTTGCTTGGAATCAAAGTAATACTAATCAAGCCCTATATGCATGTACATTCATATCTATTACTAATCAGTATCTCTTTTCATCATCAATTTTAATTTCCACTATCTATACTTACCTGCTGATACACAATTAACATTACTTTACCCTAATCACCCTACACCTTGTATGGTTCAAGGCTACTGTATAGAAACGGACTCATAGGAAATACGATCCAAGGGAATCGTTACCTTGCCTAATAAACATAAACGTGCTTGACAACATGACATAATCTTTTCCACCTTTCAACATATTTCATTTAAAGTCGACTTGTTTAACATCTCCTCATTATCAGTGTTTCGGAAAAAGTGCAACTATTATGTTATTCAAGGAGAATAGGCTTCAATCATCCTTATTATATAATTTGATTCCTCCATATATTGATCAAAATAAATCTGAGTACCAATGTTTATTATCCACTGTCTTATCTTTCTGCCATGTACTATCATATTTATGTATTGTATAAGAACGAACTATCGAGGTATACTGAATTATGTTGTATTGAAAAGAATAGGACTGTTATTTCACAGCCTAGCAACACGGCCCCCTTATTAATGTGTGAACCTTTAGCATAGGTTAGCTTATATACACACAATAACATGCACCTAGCTAAACACATTAATTTTAAGATGATTTTTATGTGACAATGTATTAATATTCATGTATTAATGATACTATCTATGTTCATTTATGTACAAGGTGTGCCTATGTCTTAAGGTCTATTTTTAGGTTACTATACATGTCTTCATTGTTACTATCTTAGTTATCATGTACCCTACCAACATTGTGAACTGGCCTTCTATTAAATAAAGCTTAATTAATGCCTGGAGGGCCAGGCTGGTAGTGTGGCAGAGCGATGTACAAGACCCTTCTAACAACAACATGTAACATAAACACAGACGCCACCAGACAATAACAAACATAAGAGGGTCCAACCTCCTTACACATCTTACCTCCAATTTCTCACTGTCATCTCTAAACTCAAGAGAGAGAGGGAGAGAAAGGAGGAGAGAGAGAGAGAGAGGGAGAGAAAGCAAGAGAGAGAGAGAGAGAGAGAGAGAGAGAGGAGAATTGGGTGGAGCTTAAACAACTCCACCCCTTTTCAAAAGTACCAGGAACTCCCAATAGAGAATGTATATAAGCAGTGTAGTTTAACTAATATGTAGGATTCCTACTCTGACTCTCTATGGGCTATAAACTGTCTCCATAAGAGAGAGACACAGGCATATCAGACAAGGCATCAAATATAATTCCCTGTATAGAGATAATAATGTATGAATAAATTAAGCCTAAAGAAACTTGTGAAGTCACTTACCTAAGAACACCACGACGCCGAGCTCGCTACCTAATACCACAACAACCAAAACAACAACAACAACTACTACGACTACAACTCCAGACTAAGGTACTGTATCAGATCCTAAACGAGTTAAAGCCTTAGAGGACTGGTACAAACGAAAGCACAGGCAAATTACAAATTGAGGTGTATATTTCATAAAACATCTGCGTGACCCTGGTTGGTTGGACTAGCTCCTCCAAACCACCAAGTCAGCAGGAACGAAACTAACTTATAATTAATACACCTAAAGGAAATTGTAAGATACTGTTACATACTGAGAAAATTCAGTATGGATTTGGCCTATGTGACTCATCGCTGTTACTAAGGGTTTGGTAACGTGTCTAGACGTACGGTACATCTGTTGCCTGGTCTGTCTGTAGACACCTGTTTCCTCCCTCCCCCCTCCCTTCATATCACCACTCCCCATGTGACGTCACCCTAGAGAAGTATCATAATTCGCTGCACATCCGTAGAAACTTATATGATTGTTTAATGATTAGTGTTGAGCTTCGTAATTGGTGGAAGACTGTTTTAAGCTCTGTGACTGGTTAGAGGTTGATATACATAGGGGTGGAAGTTGTGTAAGCATATCAGAACTGGATGATCTGACAGCATAGGAAGAGGTAACAGCAAAACTCAGCCACTGTGATGGGAAATTATCTAACTTTTATTATTTCACTCTCTTTTGCAAACTCAGCAGTTGTGAAGTCCTATTGACGTGGTGCAATCTTTCTTAACATCTTAATAATATATTGTATGTGTTCTTTCTTATCATCCTATAATATGTTGTATGTGTTCTCTCTTAACATCTTATAATATATTGTATGTGTTCTCTCTTAACATTTTATAATATATTGTATGTGTTCTCTCTTAACATTTTATAATATGTTGTATGTGTTCTCTCTTAACATCTTATAATATATTGTATGTGTTCTCTCTTAACATATTGTAATCTCTCTTAACATCCTATAATAATTACATTGTATGTGATCTCTCTTAATTAATTAATATCTTATAATATATTGTATATGATCTCTCTTAACAAATTGTAATCTCTCTTAACAAATCATAATATGTTTGTATGTTTGTATTCATATTGTTATATCTTTCGTGTCAAGTGTAAGCTATTATATGGTGCATTCTATCTATTCAAGTTATATCGTATGTGTTAATTGTATGGGGTGTGATATCGCGTGTGTTAATTGTTACATTTGCGTTCTACTTATCAATATTGTGATATGTGTAATTTTACTTTATTGTGTTACTGGTTAATTTGTGTTTGTGTTCAATGTGTTCTGTGGGCATCTCCCTGTATCCTTTGTGTTCATTATGTTTCACCTTACGTTTGAAGATGACGTACACTCGTGATACATAATTTCTGACCAGAGTGTGAGGAGCAGAAAGCTTCGAATCGCCAGGTATTGCTCATTTCCCCACTCAGTACACCTATAGAGGCTGAGTTCGAATGCTGGGTGTGTGTGTGTGGTGCCTGCCGTTCGTCTCTGGTCAGAAATTACGTATCACGAGTGTACGTGTCTTTTGCAATGTGCTAGATATTCTAAAGTTCTTTGTGCTGAGAATGTGATATATTGTGAAACGGTAATTAGTGAAAAAACAATATCTGGCAATCCTGGTAACGTAATCTGGAATAATTGAATTGTTACTTTTGTTTGTTTTGTTCTTATGAATATTGTAAATATACTGTAGTTGTCTGTTAACGAGACTTTACGACTTACTGTTCTTGTTCAAGTTTAAAGTACCGGTACAGCCACAATCAAATATCCACCGACACTTTCCTTCCATCGTGCCAACATACAAATATAATCATACAACACCTTACGTCAACTCGACCCCCTCAATTATTATTATGAGGTGCTGCAAAATCATACACGTGTTGTTCATTATTCCCAAGATATTTACTACGATGGAAGGAAAGTGTGGGTGGATATTTGATTATGGCTGTACATTTGTCTGCTACAGTACTACCCTGGTATCACGAGGATTAACTATCACCGCCATCACCCGTCTACGTAATAATACTTACACCTAAATACAGACCTCTATTTAATCTATAATTATCTTTACAGTCAATTTCTTCTCAATTAATGAATATTATTCAATTATGCCAAAATTAACTTAACCAATAGTTACTAAACTATGAAATATTGCCATAAATATTAATTATTCTTACCAAATAAACAAATGGTGTTATGCTAACGATATCTTTCTTTACATTTTAGAAATGTGAATTGCCAGAGTGCAATATATTGTTATCAATAATTACACTCGTGATACATAATTTCTGACCAGAGTGTGAGAAGCAGAAAGCTTCGAATCGCCTGGTATTGCTCATTTCCCCACTCAGTACACATATAGAGGCTGAGTTCGAATGCAGGGTATGTGTGTGTGGTGCCTGCCGTTCGTCTCTGGTCAGGGATTACGTATCACGTGTGTACAGTCGGCGGCAGAAGTCCTGTCGACTCAACTGCTTCACCGAGACATGCAATATTCATGGCCTCGAGTAATACGCACGTTTTCTACTAATCTAGAGTCTATGAACATCGCGTGCCTCGGTGAAGCAAGTGAGGCGACAGGACTTTTGTCGCCGACTGTACCTCCTCTCACACTTACCCAGAAAAGACATCGTATATATAACACAGTTCATTCCCACTACAACCATTCTTAACCTTACATTGAAATGCAAGAATATTAATATTAATTTTGTACATAGCCAAAAACAAATTCCCTACTGCTCAAAAAAACATAACAACAGAAAATTCATTATAAACACATAAATTATAGCAATATTCTATATGGCAACCATTTTCCATCTACAGATCTTATTGGTACGACGTCTCTTCATTTTTTTTACAGCTGGTAACAAAATCATTAACTCCCTTCCCCATAAGTATAGGATGTACAGTTGCCAAAAGAGGAATTGCAACAACTATTGATAGAAAATTAAATATACTAATTAATGTCCATAGCTGTTTGTAGGGATTATAAGGATGTGTTACAGAAGGATATGTATATTTCCTTCTGTTATACATGCATAATTATAGTCCCTACAAATAGTTGTGGATATTACATGGTTAGAGTTCCATCAAGATTTGTCGCAATTCCTCTTTTGGCAGCTGTACACTCGCGGTCAGAAATTGTGTCAGGAGACGCACCGTTATTCGTACCTTCAAACCTAGGCTGTTTGCGATTCAACTTGCCAGGACACAATTTCTGACTGCGAGTGTACAGTCGCAATCCAAAATTTGTATCTAGTTGAAGTTTCAAATCATTTGACATACTACTAGTGAACCAATTACAACGCTTATTCTGTTTTATATTTGCTTGAACTAACTTAATACTCGATCAGGCTATTCGAAGCAAACCTGGATACATATTTTGGATTGCGAGTGTACGTTCAGTGGAAAACTAGGGGTATTACATATGTATAGCACTAGCTTCTTCAAGTGAGGGGAGGAACTCTTGAAGGTAAAATGGAGTGCTATTGATTCCTCCAAACTTTACCACGAAACAAATTTTCAAGCAGCCCACCAATTTATACCATCAAGAGTTCCTCCTCTTAATTAACTAGCTTTAACAAATACATATGTAGCCTGAGGCCTTGCTGTCAAAATGTTTTATATGTGCTTCAAATGTCTGAAATAAACAACAGCTTTTCATGTCAGAGGGCCCGGGCACTTCAGACCTGCTGATTACCCATTGTCAATAAATATATTTTTTAGTTCTTTATTTACCTTAGTACAATCATCAACACTGGGAAATGTTGCCGCTAAAGGCCATGAAGTTATTTGGTACAGCCGACAGCATAAATTCGCGTCCATCTTATGCACTTGGTAATGCAAATATGACCAGATAGTTGCATTCTGAACTAGTTTCTATCCTAAAAACATGTGTCATTTACCACGTGTGAAGTATATGTCATCTCTGCATTCAAATTGTGTTACAACATCAATATAGCTCATAGATACATAGGTAGAAATGAAGCGAACTTATGCTGCCGACTGTACATGGTGGGAAATTAATTAGAGTAAATACAGGTAAACAATGGCAGTAATATCATGAAAGAGAATAATAATAATAATAATAATAATAATAATAATAATAATAATATCTTTGTCAAAATGTATTGTGTTTGAGTTAGTTACACTATACACTTTGAAATATGGTGGTCCATTTTGTTGTTCAGTAGTGGGCACACTCAATGACTAGTGTAGGTGAGAAACATCTTCCAGATTTAAGCAATGTAATTCTATGTAGTCGAGTTATAATATTTAGTTAGAATGATAGGTAAAGGCATCCACATAGTGAGATAGTGCCTATATATGAAGGAACTAAGGAGACTTACAGCTGACGTACCAGTAAACAAAATTAATGAGCGTTACCTTCTTTCCACTGCTGTCGGAGAGATGGGAGCCAAGCTTGAGCCAACACGTGTAGGGTATTCCATCTGAAACAACACACACGCCCAGATAAGATTTACATGTGAAGTATATAGTCACGAACACTATTAAGTATTCAGGTGTTCTTCGAATATATAGAGACAGTAAATAATTGCACAATAAGATTTCCATTGGAATTACTTCGTTGATAAATGGAACTGTTCAAAGCTTCAACCAAAGCTGTATACTTATTAGTGCTCTTGACTGTAAATTTGGTGTCAATAATTGTGTCTTGGGCTGGTATTCACATAAGTAATGTTTCATCTTAGTTAGAATTTTGTTTATAAGCGTTTTTTCATGGCAAGGACCCGGCACTGCTTCGAAATCATAATATAAATTCATACTAACAGAATAGCAAAACCATTCACTGCTTCGAATTGAGCCTGAAACACTATGGTGAGGTGGGTATTGCAAACATAACAATAATTCTAAACTCTTAAGATGTGTTTTGTATACCGGCCCTGATCCCAGACACAATATAAATCTCTACCAACCTCTCAGGGTATTTACTGAAAGAATTGCCGTTTTGTAGCAGTGTTGCCAGATCCGGCTACGTCCAGTATTTTGCCCCGGTCATTTCCTGTACTTTACCACGGTTATTTCCCGATAGTTTGCCCAGGTTAGGTCCCGGTAGTCTGCTGTGGTCTAGTTTGGTTAAGTAAAGTCAGGCTAATTTGAAAATGCCCCATTTGAATATGCCCTATCTTGAAAATGGGGCATTTGCGGGGGAAATGCTATAGAAGAAAATAGTCTTAGAATGGTCTAAATAAGTGGGTAATGAAGGTAGAAAAACCGTACGCTATAACGACAATTCTTTCAATATTTACCCCTCTCAGCCTCCCACTCCTCGGGAATAATTTCAGTTGGTAGAGATTTATATTGTGCCTCGGATCCCAGTGTACAGTTGCGGATACATGAAACAGACACACCTGAAACGCAGCCCCTCATAGAGCATAAGGAAGCCACAACCAAGTAACCAGCCACAATCAAATAACCACCGACACTTTCCTTCCATCATAGTAAATATCTTGGTAATAAAAAACAACATGTGTATTGTTTTGCAGCACCTCATAATAATAATTGAAGGGGTTGAGTTGACGTAAGGTGTTGTATGATTATATATTGATATGATACTGATTTATTTACACGATGGAAGGAAAGTGTTGGTGGTTATTTGATTGTGGCTGTTACTCGCCTCTACAAACCATGTCCTGTCATTGCTTTAATATGTACAGTTGGCCACACATGAAGCAGTTATGGCTCGACGTTACTTGTGAGGTGGCTACAATGAAAGGAAAGTGAAAAAAGATGTAGTTCCTTGACAGGCAGACAATAAAATATTATTACTATCTGCTTGTCAACAAACTATAACTTTTGCTCACTCTCCTTCCTGTTGTAGGTATCTCACAAGTAGCGAGGCATACCAGATTCATGTGTGGGCAACTGTAGGAAAAGTGGCCCTGTCTCCGCTGGGCCTGTTACATTGCTCCGTAACTGTACCTATACAAAAGGAACACCTGAGAGGGACCTTAATGTTGACAACTATTCAGTCACACAGTTTCTGTTGACCTGCAGAAGGTGTTGTAGAAGAGAACCGTAATCAAGAATGGCCTCCTTCCATCCATCCTCCTCGTGTGGCGTTACCTTATACGACACACAGTGAGGGTTATTCATTCAACGTTAAGACATGAATGAAAGTGGAATTATATATATATATATATATATATATATATATATATATATATATATATATATATATATATATATATATATATATATATATATATATATATATATATATATATATACAGTATATAAATCCTCCTCAATCAGCCGTATCCCCTGCAGACCAACAATTATCATACGGTCTGACAAATACCATGTCTGTATAATAATTGCAAAGAATATTGTGTGGAAAATATCATGTACTGTACAGCCATAATCAAATATCCAACGACACTTTCCTTCCATCGTGCAAATAAATCAGTATTATATCAAAATATAATCATACAACACCTTACGTCAACTCAACCACCTCAATTATTATTATTATGAGGTGCAGCAAAATCATACACGTGTTGTTCATTATTCCCAAGATATTTACTACAATGGAAGAAAAGTGTCTGTTGATATTTAATTGTGGCTGTACCTGTACTATACATATACATGCTGTTATTATCATCTGTGCAGACGCTGTTGTTAACCTTTTTTTTTCTTTCATTTTTATCCAGAGTTGCAAAGCTTTTAAAAACTTGAAATCTCTCCACATTTCGTCTATTTTGCTCTCTCCCACATTCACACAAGTTCTCTCTCTCTCTCTCTCTCTCTCTCTCTCTCTCTCTCTCTCTCTCTCTCTCTCTCTACATATTTACTTCAATTTCCTTAACATAATCTTTCACACACACACACACACACACCTCCATCAGTTTTCCCTTAAGCACCCGAGACAAGACACAAGAAGACTCACCAGAACCACCTTTACGGCAGACTATTCCCAAACAGCCTCTACTCTCACAGTCTTTGAAGGCGTCATAATAATAATACGTCTGCCAATCATCGCTTGTGCCCAGGCCTTCCAAGTTAGTGTCATAGTCTAGAACGAAGTGGCAGTCTGTGGAATAGAGTATAGACTCGATAGAGGGACAGAA
Organism: Petrolisthes cinctipes; assembly: GCA_033782935.1. NCBI lineage: Eukaryota > Metazoa > Arthropoda > Malacostraca > Decapoda > Porcellanidae > Petrolisthes > Petrolisthes cinctipes. Next base: position 79,793 of record JAWQEG010003105.1, on the reverse strand, counting down.
TGTAACAGGGATGAAGAAGCAAACGATGCATGAAGTGGATTAAAGAAAAATGAAGAGAGAGAGAGAGAGAGAGAGAGAGAGAGAGAGAGAGAGAGAGAGAGAGAGAGAGAGAGAGAGAGAGAGAGAGAGAGAGAGAGAGAGAGAGAGAGAGAGAGAGAGAGAGAGAGAGAGAGAGAGAGAGAGAGAGAGAGAGAGAGAGAGAGAGGGGGGGGGGGAAGTTAATTTGACTTTTAATTATACACACACACACACACACAAGTATACCTGTAAGTCCTTGTGAATGTTGATTGAGTACCCAGGAGTGTTGAGTACAAGCATAACCCGGGATGGTGTCGTTAAATCGGAGGTTGGCTGGTTGGTCATACCTTACGGCCACGCTGCCGGGGGAAGCGCACGAGTCACCTGGTTTAGGCTGGAGGGGTAGGGAGGGGAAGTAGAGATTAGGAAAGGAAAGGTAGGGGAGGAGGAAAGGGAAAGAGGAGGAGGAGAAGAACGTTATGGGGGGAGAGAAGTAGGGGGAGGAGGAGGAGGAGGAGGACAAGAATAACGTTATGGAGGGAGAGAAGTAGTAGTAGTAGTAGTAGTAGGAGGAGGAGAGAGAGAGAGAGAGAGAGAGAGAGAGAGAGAGAGAGAGAGAGAGAGAGAGAGAGAGAGAGAGAGAGAGAGAGAGAGAGTTACAAGGAGTTACAAGGAAAAGAAGTACCCTAGGGGACCTTACGATCCATACAAAGAGGGTACCTGTGGGTTTAGTTGCGCAAGTAGGCGACCGTCCTCGAATGTGTCATGTGAAACCATCAAGGAACACTCGCACAACGGCTTAAACACCTAGACGGTGGTTTAAGGCTTTGTCTAATCTGGACTTGAACTGATCCACAGAGTTGCTGTTGACTACATCAGCAGGAAGCGCGTTCCAAGTACCGCAGATGCTGTATGTAAAGAACTTACCACACAGATCACGGTTGTATCGCTTCAGTTCAAGTTTGTAGCCATGATTCCTGGTTGTGCCCTCACTGAGTTGGAAAATGTCCCTGTAGTCTACATTGTCAAAGCCTCGTAGTATTTTAAACACTTCGATAAGCTGACCACGCAGTCTCCGGGTTTCCAAAGAGAACAGATCGAGTTCTACCAACCGCTCTTTATAGCTCTTGTGTCTAAGAGAGGGTATAAGTTTGGTTGCCCTGGCTTGCACTCGTTCCAATCTAGCGATATCCTTTCGGTAAGAAGGACTCCAAAACTGGACTGCATACTCCAGGTGCGGTCGGACAAGGGAATTGTACAGACAAAGTACTATCTCCTTGTTCCGGTATCCAAACTGTCGCTTTATGTACCCTAACATCCTTTGGGCTTTCTTCTCAGCCTCAATACACTGCTTTGAGAACTTGAGGTCGCTGGTGATAGTTACACCCAAGTCTTTCTCAGTATCAGTGCTTACGAGAGCATTGCCCTTAAGGTTATACTCTGTTCGGGGGTTTCTGTGGCCTATATGCATAACTTTGCATTTGTTCACGTTAAATGGCATTTGCCACGTGTCAGACCACTCCCCGATCTTCCTAAGATCTTCTTGTAAGCGGGTAGTATTTCCTTCTTTCGCGACATTCATACCAAGCTTAGTATCATCGGCGAATTTGGAAATCTTGGCAACCATGTCACCATCCACGTCATTAACATAGATGATAAACAGTAGTGGTCCCAGAACAGAACCTTGGGGAACACCGCTAGTAACGGGCACCCACTCTGAAGCCTGTCCATTCACTACCACCCGCTGCCGTCTGTCACTTAGCCAGCTCTCTATCCAATTTGCCACATTTCCGTCTATGCCCAGTGCACGCACTTTCCGAAGGAGGCGGCGGTGGGGTACCTTATCAAAGGCTTTCTGAAAGTCTAAGTAGACAACATCGACCGCTTTATCCCGATCATGCTCACTGAAAACAAAATGGAAGAATTCCACCAGATTTGTGAGGCATGACCGGTGCTGCCGGAACCCATGCTGGGAACCCCTCAGTAGCAAATTTGATTCTAAGTGTGCTGTTATTTTGTCCACCATGATGCTCTCCATGAGTTTACAGACTATCGAGGTTAAACTGATGGGTCTGTAGTTTGACGGTTGGCTAGCATCTCCCTTCTTGAAGATAGGAGTCACCTCTGCCTCACGCCAGTCTCTAGGAACGCATCCAGTCTGGATTACCATGTTGAAGACCATGCACAGGTGCCGTGATACTTCACCATGCACTTCTTTCAACACTCTAGGTAAGAACCCATCCGGACCGGGGGACTTGTTTGCTTTTAATTCAATTATTTTTCTCTCAATTTCTTCTTGGGTGAAGACCATTGACTCCAACTTCTCACTGAAGGAGTCCAAAGGTTCGGGAATGGGACCACTCTCCTCAGAGAACACTGAAGAGAAATACTCATTTAAGAGGTTAGCATTTTCTGCATCAGAGTGCATCAATGCTCCATCCTCATTCACCAAGGGACCGATCCTGCGTCGGATTGGTTTACGGCCATTCACATAACTGAAAAACTCCTTGGGGTTCTCTTTGCAGAGTCTAGCCACACGGACCTCCTCAGCACGCTTAGCCGCCCTTATTTTGGACTTCACGTTTCGATTCAGTCTTCTATGACCGTCAAAGTCCCCAGATGCCTTCGCTCGACGATACGCAGTTCTCCTCTCCCTTAGTAGGTTACGGATTTCCCGATTAAACCACTTCGGTTGAATGAACTTCTGACCTGTTCCCTTCAGAGGAATAAAGCGCGACTGAAGTTCCATGAAGGAAGACAAGAATGACCTCCACAGATCATCAGCACTCTCTCCCTCTTCTAGTTCCATTTCAGCAACGCTTTCACGAAGACCTGCAAAGTTCGCTCTCCCCATGTCTAATTTTCTATGCACCGGGGTCACGGACTCCATATTAGGGACCTTAACTGAAAATCTTATAAGCTTGTGGTCGCTTCCACCTATTTCTTCGTTTACAGAGAGGTCTTGAATGATGTCATCCTCGGAGGTGAGGACCAAGTCGAGTATGTTAGCACCTCTTGTTGGCTCCCTTACCCATTGAGTGAGGAATTCATCATTTACAATCTCCAAGAGTGGTGTGTTCTCGGCAGAGGGCTCTCTGGTTTCCCAGTCAACATGTGTGTTGAAGTCCCCCATAAGGATGCACACCCTGCCGTCCACTATTTCACCCAGCAACTGGTATAGGTCCCTGTCCATCTCATTGAGTTGTCCAGGGGGTCTATAAAGCAGCAGGGTTCTGTATTTTGCAGTGCCTATTTCTAGGTCAACTCCAAGGAGCTCGTGGTTCGATGTGATGTTGCAGGTCATCGATTTGATGGAGTTCTTTACATACAACAGCACACCACCACCCCCTCTGTCCTCTCTATCTTTGTGGAAGAGTTGGTAGCCTGGAATCACGAATTCCCCTTCAAGATCTCTGTCTGAGGTTCTCAACCATGACTCCGTTATGGCCACCATCTCGGGTTCCTCTGTCGCAACGAGGGCCCGCAGTTCCAAAAACTTGTTTCGGATGGACCTGGCGTTGAACAATAGAACCTTCAGGGAACCCCCAACTGCAGGGCTCCCTATACTCCTCCGTTTCCCGGTTTGGACATTGTCTTGGTAGTGCTGGGGATATCCTTCTTCAGGATCTCAGCGAATGTCTTCTCTGGGGTCACTCTAGCATAGCGACGAGGGCTCTCCTCCACGCTTGGTCGAGTGCTCCTGAGACATCGTCGGACGGCGTCTTCCATTAATTTGGAAAGCACTTCTTTCCCCTTTGGTGAGAGATGTGTACCATCCCTCTGGTAGAGGTCGTCTCTACCAAAGAGTGAGGTGTAGGGGTCCACAAAGAACACCCCCTCGGCAGTACACAAATCAGCCAGGCGCTGATTTACTGCAATGTTCTTTGACAGAGCAGTCCCTAAAGGGCCTCTCCTTGGGAGCATGCCAACAACTACCCTTCTGCGGGTTTTTAACCCACAGTCATCTACTGCACCGAGCACATCCGAGAGGACTCCTTCGGTCATGCCTACTCTACCATTTCTCAGGTAGATGTCATTACCACTCACCATGAGTACAATGACAGCAGATCTGGACGTTTGGATCCTCTCAGCTTCCTTTCGGAGGTCAGCATTGCCATAACCTGGCAAACAATTCACCTTCACAGAAGTGTGAAGGCGATCTGCCATTAGGGGTTGCAGCCCTCGTGCCTGGGAATCACCTACAATGTGTATATCCACAGGCCTCTCCTTGGTAGGAGCACGAGATGCCTTGTGAGGAACCCGAGAGTGTTTTGAATTCCTGCCGGGCTCGTCACTTCCTCCAGGTTGCTTCTTCTTCGTCTTCTTTACCTTCTTCATTTTCTTTTCCTTCTTATTTGATTCCTCACTTTCCTCTAATCCCTCCTCAACTGTCTTGGGTTTTTCTCCCTTCTCCATATTCTCCTCCTCTTTTCCATCACACTTTTCTGCAGTCTCTTTTCCTTCTGCAGTCTCTTTTCCTTCTTCATTGTTGTTGTTCTTCTTGTTGTTGTTGTTCTTCTTGTTCTTCTTCTTTTTGTTCTTCTTCTTCTTGGTCTTTACCGCCGTGGTGGAGCTCTCAGGTGAAGAAGCTCCTTGGACTGCCTTGTCTCTCACATGGCAGTCACACCTCTGTGAGTCCATTCGGAGAACTTCCTCCTTTAGGGAGTTGTTCTCCTTCGTGAGTTTGCAAAAGTCGCAAACACTCGAGGAGTCTAGGTCGCTCGCACTCCTCCCGCTGAAGTCCTCACACCAGCGGTACACCTTGCATGTAGTACATGTAAATTTTCTTGCTGATGGACCAGTCATCTCGCTCTAATTCAATTCAATTTAGGACCAATAATACAAAAGAAAGGGTAATGTGATTTGGTCTCGCATAAGTCTCATCCGCCTACTTCTAGAAGGTTTTCGGTCGTTCGGCCAACAGAAACCTTATGAGCCAAGCACACCAACCCTAAGGTCTCCCCTGGGCCGGACGGCCCCAATCGTGCCGCAGCTCCCAACTGAGCAGCACAAGAGTCCTAAGTAAATGGGACTCTGATTTTTCGACAGGGGTGCTTGAAGTGTAACTGTCGTCCTACTAATCCCTACTAATCCTCCATCCGCGGCCAAACTTAAAGCAAATAGTAAAACTAAATGTCCACGACTTAATCCGAGATCTTTTACTGGCCTGGCAGCCAGCGAGGCACGAAAGCTCTCTCACCAAAGAGCAGTCGAGCCTTTAGGCACCTAAGAACGGTCACAGGGAGCTGGTCAGGCTTATTAATCTAAGAGAATACCTACGGGGGTCCTGAGGCATCTCCATTACTCGTACCCCACACGCCTGAGATCCCTTCAATCTCAGCCCTTTCGAAACCTGTGAGCGTTAAAAGGCGTTGTTTTAGGAGGTTCCAAAGCCTCCCTTCTCACACGGCATAAGGTAGCTGGTGAGGTCCTTAACAATAAAAACTTATATCGAAAGTGATGAAGATTTTTTTTTTTTTTTTTTTTTTTTTGTTAGGACAGTTGAAGAGCAGTTGTGAAACTTAATATTAACATGAAGATTTGACAACTCTTCGTCAGGATCCTAATAACGCTACCTTTCTGGCACGGGTAACCCAACTGGACTAAATGTCCCCCAGCATAGCTAGCAAAATTCAAACAGATCACACAAGCTCTCTCACCGACGGCAAGGTGGTTGTCGAGAGAGAGAAGAGAGAGAGAGAGAGAGAGAGAGAGAGAGAGAGAGGAGGTGGAATGAAAGAAAAATAGTGAAGGAGGAGGAGAAGGAGGGAGAAATTGATGTAAATATTGGTGCTAAGGAAGACAGAAGAAGGGGAAAAGGAATACAAAGGAAGTACAGGCAACAGGAGGTCCATAGTGACCTTTTACTAGGCTACCTGTTTAACTATGCTAATCTTGACTACGTGTTGAAGGAAAGGATAGCAAGGAAGAAGGAATAGAATGGATTGAAAGGCTATAGATGGGCCAGGTATTCGTGATTACCCTCCTGTTTGGGAAGAAAAAGGTTAAAAGGAAAATGACCACCCAGTCACTTTGTATTTTCAGTATTTTATGTGGTACTGAAAAGTGGGCAGATCAATGCATGTAGTAGTAAGTGCACTGTGTACACTCGCGATCCAAAATATGTATCCAGCTGGCTTGCTTCGAATAGCCTGATGATCGAGTATTAAACGAGCTCAAGCAAATATGAAACAGGATAAGCGTTGTAATTGTTTCACTAGTGTGTCAAATAATTCGAAACTCCAACAAGACCTGATACAAATTTTGGATTGTGAGTGTACATACATTGAAGGTGTTAATGTGTTTTGTTTGGGCCGAATTGGAAGGCTACTGATTCCTGCAAACTATGTCAGAAAGCAGTCCATGCATCTCAGTGTATACGAGGTTGGAACCTATTTTGTTGTAGTGTGTGGAGACTACATAAACTCCAGTGTATCCAAATGAAACGACCCCTTTAAGGGAAGAATCTTATGTTGGTGAATTTGAAGTTATCTCATTCCTCCAAACTATGCCACGAAACAGATACGGTATTAGAACCATTAAGGGTGTTTTGTTTTCCTGCATAGTTAGAAGGAATGAGTCGCCTTCCAATTCATCAACATGATTATCTCCCCTTAATTAAGAAGATAATATTTACTTGTTGGTGAAATGGAGGGCTACTCATTCCCCTCACTATATTACAAAGGGGTCTGGTTTTTAGCTCAGTATATACATGAGATTAATTCATATATGGGACCAAATTTATTTATATATGTATTTAAATTCATATATGTAATTCAAATATGTAACTAAATTCATATATGTGACCAAATTTATATATGTATTTAGATTCATATATGTAATTGTATTCATATATGTAACTAAATTCATAAATGTGACCAAATTTATATATGTATTTAAATTCATATATGTAATTGTAATCATATATGTAACTTCATATATTTTCATGCTCTTCTCTCCTACGTATAGTTGGCTGACCTAGTAGTTAATTAAGGAGGAGATCTGGTGTTGGTAAATTTGGAGCAACTGAATCCTCCAAACTATTCCAAGCAACAGGACACCATTATTTTTGCTCTCCTGGTCCTGTTTCCTGGCATACTTTGGAGGAATCAAGGCACTCCAATGTAACAAAAGCGAATTACCACCTTAAGTGTTCAGTGTGCCATGCAGTTCTTCACAATAATTACTTCAACATTCACAAGACAAAAAGCATCAATGTCTTTTTTAAGTGGAGTAATCTGACATACCAGTGAACCAGTTAACAACAATTATCCTGTTTCATGACCCCCCCAAAACCCCCCGCACCCCCTTAACCATCCCCAAGCCTGTCCCCCTATTCCCGCACCCCCTTAAGGGAAGATTCTCTTATTTTTGAATTGGAAGGTATTGATAGATTTCTCCAAACTATACCAGGGAACTGTTCTCCTCCTCACATGAATTAACTTTTGATATACAATTGTACCTGTTTAAATTACTTTAATTAATTATTTAAAATTATTATCCATACTCAAACCAAAATTAACATATGGTACAGTACATACATGCCCAAACATAGAACTGATCAGTAGAATTAGATTAATTTAATAAGAGTTATAAATGCAGACTAGCATAAAAAAAAAAAAAAAAAGGCATGATAATCACTGATAATCAAATAATGAAAACAAACAAAAGCTAACCTAATTTAGTGAGATACATGTGCTTGATGTGACTATTGCCATTATTATTATTATTATTATTACAAGTGTGCAAAAGGAAATATCTACCTATATTTTAGAAAAATATTAGAGCGAGTACCTTCCTACACTGACAATTAATGATAGGCAGACTGCTAAATGTACAGTTGCCAAAAAAGGAATTGCAACAAATCTTGGGGAACTTTAACAATAGTAATATCCACAACTATTTGTAGGGACTATAAGCATGTATAACAGAAGGAAATATACATATCTTTCTGTAATACATACTTATAATCCCTACAAACAACTATGGACATTAATATATTTAATGTTCTATCAATCGTGGTCACAATTTCTCTTTTGGCAACTGTACCTTGAGACGATCTTAGCCAAGACAAAATTCATGACAATCTTGTGGCAACCCTAGGTGGTGGTGTTGTGGCACCCAGTTTGAGAACCACTGCCTTAAAGGAACCATTACGAACCAAACACCATTGTAAGGCTAGTTCATTCAAAAGATGTTGTAGAATTATATGTTGTATGTTACTCTACCTATCCATCTCTATAAAAAAATGTGCTTCTTTTCACATGTAATCTTCCGTCCATTGTATATGTAATCACTCTCTCTCTCTCTCTCTCTCTCTCTCTCTCTCTCTCTCTCTCTCTCTCTCTCTCTCTCTCTCTCTGTCATTTTTATTCACCCTTTTAGGCGGCACTTGGCTCATGTAGGACCAGCCACTTGCATCCGTCAGTTGTCCGATATTCATCATCCCTGTATTCAGCAGTTCACATTGCAACACATCATCTGGAGACGGGAAGGTTAGGTTAGGTTAGGTTAGGTTAGGTTGTGTTGTGCTGTGTTCTGCCTGGACTCACACAACATCCACTGATATTATACTGATGCTGAAATACATACACCATACACAAAAGTAAATAATGTTTAGATTACTGTAGTATTTTGCAGAATATATAGTATTTATACTAAACTAACGAGAAATTGTTCAAAAATGCCTGTATATTTTCCATTATTGCCTGTATAGCTGACCATTCAAATAATAAGAACAGATGTATAAACCACGTAGCATTATTTTTACAGTATATACGAAATCGGATACACAGCTTACCGTGAGACTACCAAGGCACAACAATAACAACAACTTGAACCTCGAGCGACGCGACTGTATGCTGTCTCCCATGTACAGCCACAATCAAATATCCACCCACACTTCCCTTCCATTGTAGTAAATATCTTGGTAATAAAGAACAACACATGTATGATCTTACAGCACCTCATAATAATAATTGATAGAGTTGAGTTGACTTAAGGTGTTGTACGATTATATTTTGATATGATACTGATTTATTTGCACGATGGAAGGAAAGTGTTGGTGGATATTTGATTGTGGCTGTACCTCCTCTCACTCCATCACCCTCTCTCCTTTTACTACATTCCTCACCACCACTATATTATATTGTCTGATACTTACAATAATTATGAAGAATGGCATCCCGTCACTCTCCAACACACACACACACACACACACACACACAGACATGTAGGATTAAACATTCAGCATTTGTACAGTCACATTCAAATAACCACCAACACTTTCCTTCCATCGTGCAAATAAATTAGTATCATATCAAACTATAATCATACAACACCTTATGTCAACTCAACCCCCTCAATTATTATTATGAGGTGCTGCAAATCATACACGTGTTGTTCTTTATTACCAAGAGATTTACTACGATGGAAGGAAAGTGTCGGTGGATATTTGATTGTGGCTGTACCATAAATTGTGCTTTCCGTATAGTAGTGGCATATCAACCACACGTAAAGTCTCTTAGTCCAGTTCACAAGTCTGTATTATGATATCAGAGTAGTGTTGTGTGTGCTAATAGTTATAGGAATAAGAATGGTGTGTGTGGTACCGTAATAGTTGTAGTAATAAGAGTGCTGTGTTTTTGTTACCTTTATAGTTGTAGGATATACAATCAGGTAAGATATTGCAGGCAGCGTTACACATTATCCTGGATCCAGTGGACTTCAACAGCAAACCATTGTTCAACTTCTTGTCCACAGCTGGGAGAAGCAGAGATTAATGTGGCGGTCAGTATTACACACTTCTCTACAGCATATTCGATTCTGTACAGCCACAATCAAATAACCACAAACATTTTCCTTCTATCGTGCAAATAAATTAGTATCATATCAAACTATAATCGTACAACACCTTATGGCAACTCAACCCCATCAATTATTATTGTGATGTGCTGCAAAATCATACACGTGTTGTTCTTTATTACCAAGATATTTACTACAATGGAAGGAAAGCGTCGGTGGTTATTTGATTGAGGCTGTACTTAGATGAGAATAATTGGAACATTTTTTCTCGTTGTATACAGTAAACACACAAACTCATAAGAACACTGCGTACTGGTGTAAGGTCGTAATGCAGGGCAGAATACAGAGAACGGTTCATCATTTTATAATATAGTCAATTAAGGGACCCTGTACTGTCGTGAAAAAATTGATGTTTAGTGAGTCCCTGAAACATTGTCCCGAAACACTACCTATTTGGAAGGACCTTGTTTCGTGGCATAGTCAGGAGGAATCAGAAGCCACCTGGTCTCATAAACGATCATAGGGTCCTTAATTAAGTTTATATAAAGAACGGATTTTCATAACCTGTCAGTCTAAGATTGGATGGGCTGACTTCAACAGTAACTATAGGTTGACATTGCTCTCCTAATGTTGTGGGACATAAGTATACTGTATACATATATAGAGGTGATCAATGGTTGAGAGGGGACAGTGGGTGGTCTATTTATTGTCATTTACTTGCTATGGATACAGGAAGTTTACTGTATACATATATAGAGGTGATCAATGGTTGAGAGGGGACAGTGAGTGGTCTATTTATTGTCATTTACTAGCTATGGATACAGGAAGTTTCCCATTCTCACAAGGTCAGCTCACACCCATGTTATTTATAGATAATTTGTGTCAAATTATTCAATCCCTTAATGAGACATATATGCTTAACTCTTGAACATTGTGCTTTTCCTGGTAAAGTTTTTAATTGTTAATTATTAATTCAACCGTGTTTTATTAGGTTTAACCATTTTTAATTTCAGGTGCAACAATTTTTAGCCTTTAGTTGTCTGAATTACGTTTCCAAGAAATATATATAGTCTAGAAGTACTTAGAAACATATAAAGTCGCTGCCCATTGTTTAAATCAAAACCATTTAATTAAATGACATCAGTATGCAGGATGCTGGCCCAAGTTTCATAGTGAAAACATCATATCCATTTGAAAAGTGATGGAATAAGGTTTATCTATGGAGGAGTACTATAAATTTCCCTAAGTTTATATAGCTTATTATAAAGCACCGAAAAATGCAAATCACAAGCAATATTTAAAACTCCAGGGATGTAAGATGGAAGAACAACTTACTCACCTTTCCTCCTCCAGATAGACTGTGGGTTTCCAAGTGCTGAGTACAAGAATAGCAGAGAAATAAGCAGGGAGACGGGAAGGTAAGAGCGAGCCATTGCTGTTATGAGACGGCGCACGATTCTCTAGTCGGAAACGCGTGTGTGATTGATTCTTTTTTCACTTTGGTCAACTTTGGCTATCGTATTCAGCAGAAGGAAAATCGTGAGTGTCATGTACTACAACTTCAATTAATTAACACCCTTAGAATCCCGAAGAGTTCTGAGATTTATTGGGACGAATAGGTGGGAATTTTATACAACTGGGCAAATATAAAACCTCAGTGGCGGGAAGGTTACCACGATACGTATCACAAATTTTTAGATAAGCTTTGATAGTTCGTTAAACGCTAGCCACCGTGGCGTGCCAACGATTAAGTAATGGATATGTTATTACGTTAACAATATCGTCCCATACTATTTAATACCAAAGTGTTGCCGAAAGTTTATTAAGAAAAAAGGACAGCTAGTTTTCGAGTTACGAGGAGTTTCTTTGACCTTAATGAAGTCAGATGTCACAGATTCAGAAATTATTTATGCTTTATATTAGCAGGAGTGAGTCGACATAAGTTTAAGCACAGCAAATGGTTTTTAGTTTAAGCAAGAGTGAATAGAGAACAGACAGAAAGACAGTCAGAGAGACGTGCAAAGATGGGTAGGTTGGAAGGCGGCTGAGGTGTGGCCACAGGCAGACAAGTGCTAAGATGGGTAGGGAGGGAGTAGGCTGAGGTGTGGCCGAGCTAAGAAGGTGTATGAGACTATAGACGGGTTCACGGACGGCGAGGAAAGAAGGGGCTACATCCTCTTGGGAAATCAATGTGAGGGGACCTGGACATACCGAACTCTACCCTAGTTGTTTGTTACTGGTAATCTTCAGATGTCACGTGTGTGTGTGTGTGTAAATAAAACCCTGGGTATAGCTACGCCACATTGGAGTGCCTTGAATCCTCCAAAGTATGTCAGGTAACAGAACAAATTATTAAATATAATGACATCCGGTTGTGCGTAGGAATAGGTTGGAGGAATCATTTGCTCCAGATTTAACAACAACAACAATAACACCATACTATAATATCCTCTTATATAATTTTAGGATCC